>CAUYQV010178733.1:0-66402 GCA_963574575.1 Galagoides demidoff
AAGAACCAGCAATATCTCAACTTCATTGAAAAAGATAATCAATAGAAATCAATAAGATCTAGGAAAATGACATGAAGGTTATGTTGACCAGTTTGATGAGAGTATTTCAAAATGTATATGAAAACAGCACACTGTACCCCATGATTGCATTAATGTACACAGTTATGCTATAAGAAATAAAAATTAAAAAAATTAAAAAAAAATAAAGAAATCAATAAGATGACAAAGATGCTCAATTATTGGACAAAGATTGTAAAACAGCCTTTGTAAAAATTCTCCAATGAACAATTATAAATGTACTTGAAACAAATAGAAAAACAGAAAATAGTATCAAAGAAATATAAAATAGAAAAATTAACAAATGGCAATTTTAGAAAAGATTGAAAAGATGTTCTCAATGGAAGAATGGAAGAGATAGACAAAAGAATCAGTAAAGTGAAAACAGAGCCATAGAAATTTCACATTCTGAAAATTAGTCAGAAAGGAGACTGAAGAAAATGAACAGACCCCTGGGACTATGAAAAATATCTAGCATTCATATCATCAGCATCTCAAAAGAAGAGAAGAAAGAGGGTGATGTTGGAACAATATTAAAAGAAATAATGGCTTAAAATGTTCTGAATTAGCAAAAGAAATAAGCCTACAAATTCAAGAAGCTGAGTGAATTCTCATAGGATAAACACAAAGAAATCCACACCAAGATATATTATAGCAAAGTTTCTAATAACTAATTATAGCAGTTTCTAATAACTAAAGACAAAGGAAAAAAGTAATGACAACATTGAGAGAGAAATGACACCTTACCTAGAGGAATACCAATAAGAATGAAAGTACATTTTGCATCAAGATATATGGAGGACAGAAGGAAGTAGTGCAACATATTTCAAGTGCTTAAATAAAAGAACTGTCAACCAAGAATTCTGTATCCAATAAAAAATATTCAGAAGTAAGGTGAAGATCGAGACATGCTTACATAAAGGAAAACTAAGGACGTCTGTACCAGCAGGACTATCCCAAAAGAATGGCCAAAAGAAGTTCTTTAAACAGAAAATAATAATAATAATAAAGGATTCTCAAACACCAAGGAGAAAGAAAGAATAAATGAAAGAGTAAAAATGTATGTAAATATGTTGTATTTTCTTTTTTCTCTCTAGTTGACTAAATTATATTTAACTGTTAAGGCAAAGATTATACTATGAGATATATTCTAAATGTATGAACAACATCTTAATTTATCTGGAATGCTCTATTGAAATACCAGCCTATATAAATAACAGAAATTTATTTCTTACTGTTCTGGAGGCTGAAAATTCAAAGATCAACGTGCGAGTAGATTCAGTGTCTCATGAGGACCAGCTTTCTGGTTCATATTTGGTGCTTTCTAGCTGGGTCCTCAAAAGGTAGAAGAGACAAGGCAGCTCTCTGGCCCTCTTTTATAAGGTCACTAATCCCATTCATGGGGGCTCCACCCTCATGACCTAATTACCTCCCAAAGGCCTCATTTTCTAATATTGCATTGGTGACTAGATTTCAACATAAGAGTTTTCAGGGGACACAACATTCAGACCATAGTAAATAGTAAATACTTAAGGCAATTATGTTATAAATGGAAAAGGGTAAAAATGATCTAAATTTCTATGCTTCACTTGCACTGGTATAGACTTTTATGCTTCATTTGCACTGGTAAAATGTAACCTCAGTAGATTTGAAGTTATGCATGCATAATACCCACAGCAAATTTTTTTAAAAAGCTACTCGAAGAAATACACTGAAAATCATTATTTATAAATAAAAAATAGAATTCTTAAAAATGTTTTAAGTATTCCATAGGAAGTCAATGGGAAAAAAAGCAGAAAAACAGAAAAGACAGAACAAACAGAAAACAAAATATAAATGGCAGACTTAAGTCCTAATGTATTAAGAGTTACATTAAATATAAAGGATATAAATGAACTAATTAAAAGACAGAAGTTGGCAGAATGGGTTTAAAAAATAATATCTAAATATATGCTACCTGCAGGAAATGCACTTAAATTACAACAAGATTGGTAGTTTGAAAGTAAATTTTGGGAAAAGATAATAGCATGCAATTTTCATTAATAAAATGAAAGGAATAATTATGTTCATAACAAATCAAATAAACTTTAGAGCAAAGAAAATTACCAGAATCAGAGAGGGAAGCTATATACTGATAAAAGGGTCACCACTAATGAGACATAGAATAATGATTATGCATGCATCAAAAAAGGCTGCAAAATATGTGAAGCAAAACTACTAAATGTAGGAGAAATAGAAAAATCCACAATTATGATCGAAGACTTCAACATCCCTTTCCCATCAATTAGTAGAACAAGTAGAGAGAAAATCAGCAGTGATGTGGAAGACAGACACCAGAACACACTTTGAATATTCAACGCACTTTTACTCAGCACTTCTTGTTCAAGATCCTTCCTGTTAGGATCTCAGAAAAATGTTTAAAATATTTATTTAAACATTTATTTATTTAAACATTTATATTTATTTTAAACATTTTTACACTGATGGTGGGAATGCAAGCTAACATGACCTTTTTGGAAAAAAGTTTGGAGAATACTCAAGGAACTAGAAGTAGATCTTGCGATTCCTCTACTAGGTATATACCCAGATGATCAAAATCATTTTACAACAAAGACATAAAACCAGAATGTTTATTTCAGCCCAATTCATAATTGCCAAGATGTAGCAACAGCCCAACTGCCCATCAACCCATGAATGGATTAACAAATTGTGGTATATGTGCACCACAGAATACTATGCAGCCATAAAAAGATGGAGACTTCACATCTTTCACGTTTACTTGGATGGAGCTGGAACATATTCTTCTTAGTAAAGTATCTCAAGAATGGGGAAAAAAAGTATCCAATGTATTCAATACTACTATGAAATCAATATATAATCACCTACACATCATATGAATGGCAAAACATAACTATAGTCCGGAAAGTAGAAAGGAGGAGGATAGAGAGGGAAGGGAGAGGCAGGAAGTGGGAGGATGGAGGGAAGCTGGGGGAACCTCACTTGCTGTGCATAATGCAATGGTATATTTCAAAACTATTAAGAAAAGAGTCTAATTATCTTACCACAACAAATAAGTGAGGTGATGGATGTGTTAATCAGTTCGATGTAAGCATTTCACATTTTATTTCAAATTGGTACACTGAACCCCATAAATGCATCAATGTACACAGTTATGATTTAATAAAAAACATTTATTTTAAAAATAAAATAAAATGGATTTACTTTATACAATTCTTCATCTCTAATATATACTTGGAGCTTTTCTTAATGACCTTGTCTCCTTACTAACACTGCACCAATATGCACTTTTACCTTCTGTTGAGTTTTGTGTCAGTTTTGATTAGTTAGAATGGTTTTGTAGTAATGTTTACTAGGATTATCTATTGCACTCTGGGTATGCCAGTACAGAGATAATTGCTTTATACATTTCTTTACAAAGTAGATATAATTACTTTCCATTTTGCAGATGTGGAAACTTAGAAAAATTAAATAATGTGTTCGGAAGGCTTTTTGGTGGCAGACTCAGGACTTCTGACTCTGAAGTACACACTCTTTCTGCTGTACTATGTCACACACTGGCCTGGGCCCCTGCCCTTGAGGGCCTCCCTGAGGGCACTGGTGGGGCAGCAAGATCTAAGTGCTTTATAAATATTTGCTGCTCAGTGATGAGGAGCCCAATTAATCTCAAGTAGGGACATTGTGTCTATTATCTTTACACCTATTTTTAATTTAACAACTTTCTTCTAGTCACTCTTTGAAGCACCAGTTAATAATTGGGCAGGTTTAATAATAATGGCAATGATGACCTCTGTTTAGTTATATCTGACTCTGTCCCAGGACCAGGACCAAGCACATGACGGGAAGTAAAGCACTTACTTCTCACAACAGTCCTATGAAGTAGGCATTTTTATTATCCTTATAGACAAGAAAATGGAAACACAGAGAGGTTAGATAACTTGCCTAAAGTCACACAGCTAGAAAATGATAGAGTTGGGATTCAGACCTGGCAGAATGACTGCAGAGTTCATCTTCTTAACCATACGATCAGAAGGAAATCAACAGAATAGAGGAGATTTTCAAGTTAATAGACAAGTGCAATAGGGTAGTAGGAGCCATGGCAGGTGGTGCACACAAGGCACTATGGAGTTTAAAGGAAAAGCTGGCCCTAGGGAGAAGTTTGAGGAGGAGTTTAGTGAAGAATGCAGAGAACATAGTATTAGGTGCAAAGGCTGGAGGCAAGAGAACAGGACACATCTAGCCATTTACCAGTAGTCCCATGTGACTCCAGTCCCTGGGTAGCTGTTGGGAGGGTGGGAAAGGAGAGCAAGGGCATGGAGGCACACATAAAGGCACTGGTATAGTCCACAGTGGGGCCCTTTCACAGGATAACAGAAGTGACACAGTTGGATTTGAGTGGAGGGGACAAGAATGGAGCTTCAGAGATCACTTAGAGTCAACTGCACTAATCCAACTGAGAAAAAAATAATGCCTGAACTAAAATGATGTCCCTGGAGGTGGAGAGAAGAAGGTGGACTTTGGAGATTTTTTAGAAAGGGAAAGTTAGTTTGGCCGGTAGATCAATTATGGGTCAAGCGTGGGTGGGACTGGGCAGAGCCAAGGATGACCTTCACTTTCTGGAGACTGGGTGGATGTGGATGCCATTCACCAGACACAGGACATGGGAGGAGAGATTTAACAGCTGCAGCAGCAGCACTGAATCCATACTGAACACCACCCTGCTCTCTGTTCCAAGCACTCTACTTGTATTAACTGATTTATCTCTTATCACCATTGTGTTATTTACATTTTAGAGGTGAAGAAAGAGAGGCATGGAGAGGTTAAATCATTTGCCCATTTGCAGCTGCTAAGGTAGCAGAACTAGCGTTTGAACCCAGGCAGTCTGGCACCAGATTCTTGGCTTTTGGCCACTGTTCTATGATGGGATTAAGGTGGTGAAATAAATTTGGGGCATCTCATATTTGAGATGCCCATAGAGCCATCAAATGGTAATTTCCTATAGGCAGTTGGGAACATGGTCCTGGAGCCAGGATGACATAATCCAAATTCCTCTGCCAGCTTGAACTAGATACTCGTTCATGGGGACCCTCTGCTCCTGGACAGCCAGAGGCAGGCATCCCTGTCTAGTCAACTTTGGGGCCTATGTCCTTGATATTCTGAACACATCAGAAACCTTTATGAACTGATTTTTTACTGTATGCTGCAGGTCTGAGACATTAGCAAGCAGTGGCTGAAACCACTGGGCATCAATTTAGGAGAAAGACCATGCTTATAAAAATAACTTATCACCTTAAATTCTTTCTGGAATAAGGTGGTGGAATGATTAAACAGATAAAATACAAATTGGACTCTCACTTGTCATATGATTCTGGATACAGCAATGAGATAAGCCCTGCCATGGAGAGACGCTGGCAGAATTAGTGGGGAAAAGCTAGCTGCAAGGTGTAGGAAATAACCAAATTAAATGGGCTGCTTGCAGGCACAAGTCTACTGTGGGCTAATTTGTTTCCTGGAAAAAAAAAATAAACCTCAACTCATTTTTATCCTCTAAAATTTTAAACAGGCACTGGGTAATTGCACTTCCCTTCTCTTAAGATTGTTTCTTGGGCAAGAGGGGAAAGGAGAGAGAGATAGGTGGGGTGGGGGTTGACTTGGGCTTGGGCTCCATCTTGTTGCTTATCACGGATGTTAATGACATCCCACCTGCCAGTACAACAAGGAGATGGGAATGTTTCATCTAAGCATCTTCTCTTTGAAATATCAGTGTTTGCTCTTTTTCAGAGGAAAATTCCAACTTCAGTTTTCTTTCATCTCTGACTCTGCATGAGAAGCTAGAGTTTAACAGCACTTGGTGGACCAGTGGATTAAACATTGACCTCATTTGCAAGCTCAGCTCAGACAGGATTTAGAGAAAGCATAAAGCCTGTTTTTCCAGGTTACATGCTCATGGCTTCTCCATCTCTGCAGGACATTTATTCATTCACCAGATATTTGCAGAAGGTGTATTACAGGCCAGGTACTGTGAGTGTTGGAGAAATGACACAGAAGAAGCGTTCACAATCTGTTGAGGAAGAAAGGTCCACAGGCGGCTGCCAGGAGGTGTAGTAAGGGCTGCGATGAGTGGGACCACACATAGATACACAGGGGTGTGAAACCAAGACTTGGAGTAGCAGGGCAAGCTTCCAGCAGGCAGGGCTGCTACCCAAGGAGGGACCTGAAGGCTATACTGAAAGCAGTCGGACTGAGGCAGAAAGGAAAGGTATAGGGCCCCAGGCTGTGAAACAGCAGGTCCAAAAGTCCTGAGGCTAACACAGAGAAGGCAGTGGGTCATACGCAGTTCAGTGTGGCTGGAAACTGTGAGCTGGGGAAAGGAAGGAGGAGGCAGTGCAGTGAGAGGGGTTTTAGACAACAGCCCTATCACCAGCATGATGAGTTGGACTTTTACTCTGATTAAAATAGGAGCCATTAAAATGTTTTGTGTGGGTGAATGACAGGATCACATTTGTGTTGTAGAAATACCATGTTGACTGCATGGATACTGACTTAGAGGATACAAGACCAGAGAGGGACCTCCGGGATGGTGCGGTGCTAATAGAGACATAGACGATAGCCTGGACTAAAATACCTTGGTGATAGATTGGCTTGGAGGGTTAGAGGAAGCAGAAGCCAAGGGTGAAGGATGGAACCAGTGAAGCAAACTCACTGTTCCCTGGCCTGAGGGTGTCCGCAGGCCAGGCTTCCTTTGTTTGCTACTTGGAGAGTTCTCAACAACTCTGGGGGAAATGGACTCTATGTTCAGGAAGGACTATGTCATGTATAGTCTGTGCCCTTGAGGAGCTTGCAGACAATTAAATGAACAATTAGAAAACTATACAAGGCTACATCAGGATGTTGCATGGAGAATCTAAAGGTTTGTAGGCTCTAACTCTTTCTGGCTTCCATGTTCAGAAGAAAGAAATAAAGGAAGAAAAGAAAGGAAAAAAGGAAGGAAGGAAGGAAGGACAGACCTCAGGAGACCTCTCCTGATAGTTGAATTTACATTTGTGTGACAGAATCACAACAAACACCTTGCTGACAAACTCTCCAAGAGTTCCAGACACACATTCCCAATTTCTTTCTAAAAAGCTTGACATAATGTCCTTTGTAAACATAAACTTAGCATTTTCCAAAACCCTACTTTGTGAATTCCCATTCTAGGTGGGTGGTATTACCACCTGCTGCCACTCAAGCTAAAAACTTCAAAGATAACTATGACTTCAGCTACCTCTTGGCACAGGCCCATTTCTAATCCAGGTAGTCGAGAAGACTTGACAGGCCAATATCCAAAATATATGCGTATTCCAACTGCCCTCATCTCACTGATATCATTTTACCATGGTCTATTCCACAGTGTCAGGATGGTCTCTCAGATTCTACCCCATTTTTTTTTTTAATTGAGACAGAGTCTCACTTTGTCATCCTCAGTAGAGTGCTGTGCTATCATAGCTCACAGAAACCTCAAACTCTTGGACTCAAGCAATTCTCTTGCCTCAGTCTCCCTAGTAGGTGGGACTATAGGCATTTGCCACAATGCCTGGCTATTTTTTTTTTTTTTAGTAGACCTCAGGCCAGGTTCCAATCCACCAACCCTGGAGCATGTGGCTGGTGCCCTAACCACTGAGCTATGGATGCCCAGACTCTACCCCATTTTTTACACTCCCATCAGGACTCTCTAAGCAAGTCATGATTTGACTTAAAAACATCTAAGGACTGTCTGTACCCAAAACTAAAGTAAAAATTCCTTAACAAGGTTCTTCATAATCAGGTCCCAAATTATAGTCATAGTCTCTCTCCCAAAGGACCATGAGCTCCACCAGGGGAGAAGTGGGCCTTATTTATCTTTGTAGACTGAATGTCTAGCATGGTGCCCAGCACATAGCATTTGCTCAATAAATGTTTGCTGAAAGTGTAGGGATAAGACGACACGGCCTTCTCACCATATAGTCTACTTCCTTTCAAGTGAAGATAGTCTGTGCTTCATGTTGTGTGGACAACATGACTGAGGCAGAATGGACTATGGCTTTGCTGGTGTCATGAATTATCATCCTCATCTCCAGTCATTAAGTGCTTTCTGCCAATGATGGATAAATGTATAGAATAAGAATAAATGTAGCTCGCTTTCATGGAGAAGGGTGCCCTTGCATCCTACATAGTCATTCATAAGGCTTGAAAACAGGAATGGTTTTATAAGAGTGATTTGTTCTCAGTGAACCAAGACTGAGGGCTGTATCATTGCTTGCGTAGTAACGGTCTCTCATGGAGCTGTGTTCACTCACTGCTGGGTAAGCAGATAAAAATGAACACGGCCCTAAACGCCAAGACCTAGAGCTCTCCTACATTTGGCAGGATCTTTCAGAGCCTCTTTAGAGAGGCTCACACCCCAAGAGAAGATTGTGAAGACAAAACTCCTCAAGGTTGAAGAAAATTCATGTTGAAGAGGACAGATTACATACAATGTGTGTGTGTAAATGGGGAAGGGTCAGTGAGAGATGCATCCAGTTATAATGTCTTTTTTCTTCAATTACAAAAGAAATGCATATTCATTTTAGATATTTTGAAAAATAAATACAAAGAAGAGAAAAACCAATAAGCCCACCATTACAAATAACAAATGTTATTTTGAATTATTTACTTCCACGGTTTTGTATGTTTATGCCATAGTATAACACATCATGAAAGATGACCAGCTTATGTCATCAAATAGACATGATTTTGGTACAGCCATTTTCTACCCTCTTTATTGAAAAGTTTGTTTGTTTGTTTGTTTGTTTATTGAGACTGAGTCTCACTATGTCACCCTTGGTAGAGTGCTGTGGCATCACAGCTCACAGCAACCTCAAATTCTTGGGCTTAAGGGATTCTCTTGCCTCAGCCTCCTGAGTAGCTGGGACTACAGGCACCTGCTATAATGCCTGGCTATTTGTTGGTTGCAGTTGTCATTGTTGTATAGCAGGCCCGGGCCGGGCTTGGACCCACCTGGCTTGGTGTATATGACCAACGCCCTACTCACTGAGTTACAGGCGCTGAGCCAATTGAAAAGTTTTTTAAACTATCTAAGCCTCAATTTCCTTTTCCATCCAATGAGAATAATAATAGGTAACCCATAGATTTGTTTTGACAATAAATAAGATGATATACATTATACATACAACACTGAGCAAGGTGCCTACCACATACAGGAAGTACATGGATAAATGTTGGGTAGTATTTTTTTGAACAAAATAAATTTTGAACTCCGTGTGGATAGTTTTGTAGCATACTTTTTCTTTCTAATACCTACAAAATATTCTATTATGTAACTGTATGGCAATAATTTGTTTTGCCATTCCAACGTGGTCAGAAAGGTAGTTTGTTTTCAATTTTTCACCACTATAATAAATAACACTAGCAATAGCAATGAACACTTTCATAGCTTAATCGCTACCATATCCATGATTATTTGCTCAGGATGAATTGCTGGAAGTGGAACTACCAGGTCAAAGGGCATCCATACTTGAAGATTCTTGATACCTAGAGCTGAATTGTCCCCCAATAGGCTGTACCCATTCATCCTACCTCTGTCCTCAGAGGAGAAGTCTCATTTCCCCCTCATACCAACAAGGGGCATATATGAGTATAGACATGAGATATCTTGCTAATTTAGTAGGCAAAACCCTCTTATTTTAATTTTTAAATACTATAGCATCATTTGAAGTCACATCTCTCTGGGACATTCAGCATTATTATTGGTGATAGCGTGGGGGAGGAGTGAGCCTTCGTAGTGTGCTAAAGAAGCTGGTGTTATCCTACAGAAGGCAAGATCAAAGGAGAAACTTCACAACTGCCTTCGCAAGTATAGGAGTTTATGTGAAAGAATTGTTTTTCATGTTGTAAGTAATTTAAACAAGAGGACCTGGGCTTTGATTAAAATAGGAGAGATTTCTCTTGAATGCAGGAGCAGAACTGCAACTTTCAACATGATGAATTCCTGGGAAGGTTCTGTGGGAGATCGGGGAGCCCCCGAAGCTCTTGTGACCAGCATAGTCACTTTCCTGCTTGGGGGGCTAGCGATGGAGCTCTCTGAGGGAAAGGGGCCCGCCCCCCCTCCCCATCTCCTCGGTCTATTTCAATTTCGAGATTCTGTCCTTCTGTTTGCGGGCTGTTGATTTTGTGATATTTTTGGAGCTAGGAAAGATGGTTTGATTCCAATGCATATATCGGGTGACATTTTTGAACAGATAAATTAAGCTCTGTCTAGAAACCATCTCTCCAGTTACAAGTACAGACACATGCAATGCAGTTCCTGCCATCAGCTGTCTTATTTGAAGCAGGTTAATAACTAGCAATGATGACTGCAGCCCTTTAAAAATAAAACTTTCTGTGTTTGCTCTTTTCGTGCTTGAACAGTGGTTCATGGAAAGGTGTATTTATTATTCAAAAAAAATGTTCAATGGCAAAGCACATGATGAAGAGATAAAGGAGTGCAAAAAGGGCTTCATTTATTTATTTATTTTTTGCTGCTGACCAGTCTATCCCAGCTCTTCACCCTGGATTCTTTCACACAAAGAACACATTGTTATTGGAGCCATTACAGAGCTCCTCTGCTTTGCCAGGCTCTGCGGGGCTCGAGGGAAATGGCTATAGATTGCAACAGAAAAGTCCATCAGACGGATCACATGTGACCCCGCTGTTTCTAGGAAAGCATGCACTAGAACACTTCAGCTGAATAGACAGATTTTCCAAATGTTTTAAATCAGTTTTGAGACAAAAAGAGGACGACGCAGAGAAATGGATTTGGCCTATACACATTCAACCACGCGGTGCCCATTTCTCGGGAACGCAGACATTAGGAGCTTTCATGTGGATGGGGGACCTTAAGGGGGGAAAAAAACTCAGCCCACCACAACAATTAAGCAGCAATTGAAGAAAAGCAGGCAAGAAAAGATGGCCCTGTGTTAGTGCAATAGCTCGGGGGCTTTTCATTTTGGGGCATAAAGACAGAACAGAGAATGTTGTTTTCTTTTTAAAGCCCTTTTAAAAATGGTAACTGCATCCTGCTCTTGTAGATGTATTACTTATGACATCCCAGTTTTCATCCGTTCATGATTTTACATTAGAGTTAAATCTCTGCAGCTTGAATCTCACGGCTGAGTTAGCCAGAGCCCATAAAATATTGAAACCTTTAGAGCAGCAGCCAGCCAGGTTGAGAGAAGTTCATGTCCAAAGCTGAGCTTTAGATTCTGAGACATCCCAATTGGAGTGTAGTACAGAAAAAAGCACTGATAAAATTTTCATAAAAATGAGCTAAGGATATTGCTAGCCTGCGTCTCAGCATCTATATGAAAACTTAATCTGAGCTAATGGAAAGGATATGAAAGCCTTTCTCAATTCAAACACAGTCAATGCATGATTCATAAATTATTGTCAGAGAAGTGATTCAGCTCCCAGATTTATTCTCTTTGGGGTAGAAGCAACCGGAGGAAGGGGTTTTTTTGACCTTTAATGACAGCAAATTTTACAGTAGAGCTGTCAATATAACCAAGTAAACTGGTCATTTCTCCAAACAGCAACAAAATACCCACATATACCCAGTGCAAGCTAATATTAACTTGGCCCACTAGGTTACTGAGAGCACGTTCAGAGCAGCAAATACCAAACATCTGAGCTTACCTGGCTGCACAAGACTGAATGACAGCCGAACATGGCCATCCCCACATCACCCACAGGAGTCCGGTTAAATGTGGCTCTCGGATGTCTCCTTACCATCATGTCCTTCGGGTGATAACAGTTGCATGGATTCTCATTACCCCATATGGAAGGAATTATTATCATTATTTCTATATTATTAGCAGCAGCTAATGACACAAAGGAGCTTGGTTTCTGCCTTGGATCATAAAAACCATAGTGATACATGAAAATGATATGGTGTTCAGATTCAGGTGAAATAAGTGTAAGGACAGTAGGACGGAAGCAGTCCTGGGCAAACCTGTCCTTTGCATCTTAGATTCCTTCATCCATTAGACATGTTTGAGCCCCTTCTAAATACTAAGCATTGTGAAGACCATAAGGATAAAAATACAAACTGTGCCTTCTGTGAGTTAATAACCTCATGCCCTAGAGCTATAGAATTTCAAAATTGAAAAGACTCTTAAAGATTATTTAATTTCAATCCTTCTCTTCCTTAGAACTTTAACCTTCTCAACAGCACCTCCACGGAGTGATCAACCAATCCAAATTACACATACTTGATGAGACTCTCTATCAGGTTAGAAATGTACAATCAATTCTGAGTCTTCACCTCTCAAACCCCTGCACTTGGTGTCACAAGTGCCGCAAATCCGCTGGTAGATAATCAGTGTTTCTCACAATAATTCGGGCCCCTCCATCATGTTGCCCCAGTCTCTAATCAGGCCTAATTATCTTTCACTAGTACTATTTTCAAATATCATTCAAGTTTCCCCACCTAGGTCTCTTCTTCCTTCAATGTAACCTCCATTCTCTCACCATGGTTTTTTTCAAAACAGACCTGACTGTGTCAGGTGTATCAAATACACCCCTGTATTTTAAAAGCCCTTTACTTTTTTTTTTAGAGAACTAAGTCCGAACTCTATGGCGTGCTCTTCAAGTCTTCTGCCCCCTGCCCTGTCTGACTCTGGCGTATCTTTTTCAGGCCCATCCCCAAGCAGCCATGCTCCAGTCTACAACGGCTGTTCTCAGCCCTGGCTTCATAATAGACGAGAACAGTGTAAGATTTTGTCCTCCCTTCAAAGAGCAAATAAGCTAGTATAGAACTAGATCATTACAGAATAAAAGTAGGAAAACAGAAGGCAATCATTAAATTGATAAACAGGTTACATAAGATAGGCACAGAAATTTACTAACATAGATAGCCCTCTCCTCATTAGTGAAAAGCAAGGCTGTTTCTCATCCTTCTCAAGTGTGAGCATTCAAAGGGCAAGCACAGTTTAATTCTTGAGGCAGAAAGTGATGACCAGATATTACATTAGAATTCTATCCTTTTTTGCCCATTTTATTTTCTGTTTTTGAGACACTGTCTTACTCTGTCACCCTGAGTAGAGTGCCCTGGACTCACAGCTCACAGCAACCTCAAAGTCTTGGGCTTAGGCAATCCCCCTGCCTTAGCCTCCCAAGGAGCTGGGACTACAGGTACCCTCCACAATGCCTGGCTAGTTTTTCTATTTTTAACAGAGACACAGTCTTGCTTTTGTTCAGGCTGGTCTCCAACTCCTGAGCTAAAGCAATCCACCTGCCTCATCCTCCCAAAGTGCTAGGATTACAGGTGTGAGCCATCACAGCTGGCTCTTTTTGCCCATTTTTGAGCCCTGTAGTGGATCTGTGTGAATTCCATTCAGGAGAGACCCCACAATCATGTATTCCAGGGACCTTAGGGATATTTCTGCAGGTGGGATTATTGGTACCTGTTTTTTCACATTTAAGATCTCTGAAGTAATATTCTAAGGGAGGAAGAAAATATAAGTAGTTTAGTCAACCTGACATCTTCCTGTTGAATCCCCTACAGCGGCTGATGGAGGACACACCCACCAACCACCTCCTTCCAGGCTGCCTTCCCAGTGCCATATTTTTTTTTTTCCGAGACAGAGTCCCACTATGTTGCCCTTGGTACAGTGCTATAGTGTCACAGATCAGAGCAACCTCAAACTCTTGGGCTTAAGGGATTCTCTTGCCTCAACCTTCCAAGTAGCTGGGATCACAGGCTCTCACCACAACACCCAGCTATTTTGTTGTTGTTGCAGTGGTCATTGTTGTTTAACTGGCCTGGGCCAGGTTCGAACCTGCCACCCTTGGTACATGTGGTTGGCACCGTAACCACTGTGCTATGGGTGCCTTTTGTGGCCATGAGCCCTCAGGTGTGGGAGAGGCCTGAGAAGGGCAGGGAGTCTATCTCCAGACTCAGGGAGAAGAGCAGAGCCAAAGTGGTAAAGCTAGGACATCGTATAAGTCAACTCTGATTTTGAGAGTTGTTTTTCCTTAAAGGATTGTCTGACGTACCAAGATGTATAGTATACATACTGTAGAAGCCGAAGCCGAGGAAGATGAAATAAGAACAAATGTGCTATTTAAATCAGGTCTAGGGGAAGAAAGAAGATTCTTTTAATTAGCTTTTCAAACCCCCCCTGCTCACAAGGCTGGGATCAGAAAACCAGGGTGAAGTACCTTTGTATACCTGCGTATGGAACATTTCAAAACCCTTATTGTAATTGTGCAACATCCATAGAGCTGCTATTTCAAGAGATAAAGGTAGAGATTAGAGATAAAAAATCTGCTGTGTGGTTAAAATGTTGGTCTTGGTGCTAGAAGATTAGAGGACAATCTCTCATTTATGTCCCTTTGCTATATGGGCACATTCATTGAATTAGCAACATTTACAGAACTCCTTAAAAGCCTCCCCTTATTTAGGTTGATTTAAAAACAGAAAAACATAAAATCAGCCTCTCACCTGGAAAAAAAAAAAAATTATTATTCAAGTAAAAGCCCCGGGAAGGGGGGATGTTTTCAGGCTCACCGTTACACGGTGGCGGCATCTAAGTCTGTTTGGTCTCCGGATGTCTGTCACCTTTAGACTCCGATGAGTGCTGACCTCATTTGCTGCCTTTGTTTTTAATTGCCCAAGCAGCAGTGAAAAAGAAGGTGAAGAATACCATGCCGGCCGGCCAAGTTAACATACATAAATGGCACTGTTAGATGGGGAGGCTGGAATAAGTCAGGTGACGGCGAGCAGAGGCGCCCAGCGTGCAGAGGGAGCAATTTTCTGCCTTGCAAACAGCACTTCAGGTGCCGCCGTTCATCTTTCTGTGACTCGCTCTGTCAAAGTCCGCCCAGAGAGCGGTGTTCAGGGACCCAACAGGCCATAAGTGTCCAGCTGAAAAACCTGGGCGAGATCCCCGGGCCCTCGGAGTTCACTTTTTCAGCGGCACTGATTCACTTCGGAACGCCCCTTCAGGGAATTCCTGCCTGCCTTTGCTTTACTTGCCCATTTTCTTTCTTGTCATCTTTAAAAAGCCATTAAAGATCACGCAGGCAGTTTCTGCAGGCTCCAATTTCTGAGCCTTCCTGTCGCTTCACACCATAGACCCTTGCGGGTGGGCTGTGGTCTCTTTGTGCTTGTAGGGTTAGATTAAGGCTTTTTAATTAGAGGTGGTGGTCGTCTACCAAGAAAGCGAAAGGTGGCTGAAATGCTCGGGGAAGTCAACATTGTCTCATCTGGGGACCTGAAATGGCTCCTTGGCTCACAGCTCCAAGACAGAGACACTGACTCTGGATTACCAAAACGGAAAGCAAAATTAAAAGATGCTCCCCGACCCCTGATTTTCCTTTAATTATGTGTTTCAAAGTCCTCTGGTTGCCAAGGTTAAGTGGTTATTGTCAACACCCACAGAAGCCTCCCGCAGGAAAAGAATTTTGGCTTTTAATTTGTTTACAAATCCAATTTCCAAGCGTGCTCCTCTCCCAGCAAAGCAGAAATATCTTCTGAAATCTTGCTTGTAATTTGTCTTTCCTCCCACTGAGTCTTCTGTCTACACCCTTCCACACAATTCATTTGTTGTATAATATGTATGCAGCCTTCTTCACAATACGGGAAGATTATATTCAAATGCCACCTCGCCGATCATATCATATTAATTCAGATTTGTCTATCATTTTGTGTGGTTGCTGCTTTGCCTTAGGTATTATAATAACAATACCTCACCTGTCATATCCCACTAGCACTGCCTCACCTAGAAACTGCTCTAATCCTGCCTTGGATCTCATAGACCTTTTTTATTTTTGAATTATTATTATTTTTTTTTGCACAAGCTTACCTATTACAGCATAACAATCGAACTCTTATTGGAGGCCTCCACATATATTTTTATTATTTTGTATATCTAGTCCAGCAATTGTTACATGCTGATTCTACAGCAGATTGAATCATTCAAAGCCGGTCTCTCACTCATCTGTAAAACATCTTGTTCCCTTTTCAAACTACTGCCAATCTCTCTTTAGGTAGCTTTCGTAGGTAGGTAATATTTCCAGCTAGGTGAGCAGCTATTCAAAGTGTTATTTATTCGGAGATTTTCATATTAGGCAATATTACGTGGTTCTATGAAAGGAGGTCCAGAAGTCTGGAGTTGGAAATCTGAGCTTACTATTTCATTTCTTGGGACCCAAATTTAAAGGCACATGTTCAAAAACCAAATACAATTTCTGTGAAACACACGTCTCCGAGAAATCCAAAGTGTGGCAAATGCCAAATAGAGATTTTTTTTTTTTTCCAAAACAATACAGATGAGTTTTGCATTCAGGTATTTTTTTTTTCTTCTTTTTAAATTGTGAACCCTGCTTAAGTCATTTTCAAGTCTCCATAGCCACAGGTAATTTGGTCTCAGGGAGTATGGGAGTTCTGGCTGCTTCAACACGGCATGCTGAATTAGAAGAAGGCTACTTCTTAAGTGCTATGTAATGAAAACAAATGGTATGTTTAAAGCCTGCCACTGCCTTATAATGTATGCCGTGTTCCAGAGAGAAGAATAAGTTGCTGGGGACAAACACCATCCCATTGGCTAAGAAGCCATCACCAGTGGCTTTTCACATAATTAAACTGGACATGTTTTTCAAGAAAGAACTGACAAAGATACACTGTTAAGCTGCAAATAGTATTCCACGGCATTATCAATTGCAGAGATTCCAAGGTTTGCAGATTAATTGCAAGAAGGTGCTAATTTGAGTGCTTTAAGCTCCATTCACAAGCCTGTTTACATGCTTTGTTCCACCTGGACCAGTTTGGAGGTTTGTCAAAAACCTAACAAGCAGAAAAATATTGCATTTGAAAATACACATGCATGTTTAATTAAGCCAGGGCCACTGAACATTCCTCAATATATTTAGCTGTTGAGGCTTAAGTGCCATCAGAGCATCAGGCATTATCACCTTTTGAAGTATTGCCGAATCTTTAATATTTAAAGCACAAGGCAGACTGTAATAAAAAATTCTAGCAGACCCTAGAAGATTAAAGACGCATTATAAATGTGACAGTTTGTAAATGGAACACCAGTATTAAAGGATCCCCCCGATATTTCACAGCATATTTTTCATGTGTACGCTAAATTATGAATATAATTAAATAGCTGTAATTATTCTCCAGGAGTGGACAGCAGATTTAAATGCCTACGATATTTGCGATTGGCTATAGAATAGGGATTTATGCCCAGAGTAGCCTGAATGGGCAAAGTAAATCTTTCCAGCAGATATCAACCAAAGCACTTTTAAATCTACTGAGAACTTCACTCACCCTATCTGATGTGTACCCTTTAGAAGTCCAAAGCCGGGATAAGTCTGCACAACTGCCAATAAATATGTCGGAAAAGAATTAACTAGGGTGTGATTCCCAGAGTCATGTGTCTTAGGAGCCACATTCACAATCACCATTAAAGAGGCCTGCGATTTGTATATTTCTTGGCACACTGATCTGATCAAACACATGCAGTGCCTGGCACAGGGTAGTTCTAAGTAAATATTTGTGAAATGTATGAATTAATCAGTGAATAATAAATACAAAATGGTGCCCCCATCTTAATACCTTCATATTTTCATTAAATGAATTTTCTTGGAAACCAAATTTAGGTTGATTTAGGAAATACATGAAATACGAGGGAGAAAGTTCTATGTTTTGTCCTCTGAGCAAGAGCCCGTATCACAGTGTTTTTTAGTTATCAAATATTAATACTTCTTTGGGAGGTGAGATAGTCTAGGCCTTATGAGACTAGGCATTTCTCTGCTGCTAATCACCTATGGGGGTCTGGTGGAGTTGCTGGGACTCAATCAACTTCAGCTTTTTTATCTATAAGATATGGATAATAATCTCCTTTTGTAAGAATTGAATGACAAGTCCCTCACTTACGTACAGACACATAGCAATTGCTTAATAAATGAGAGCTTTCCTTTAAGAAAGGCAGCACACATTAATGGCCCAGACTCCCTGGGTTCGAGTCCTGGCTCTGCCATTCCTCCAGCCGACCTTGGGCAGGTTATTTGACCTATTATACCTCAGTTTCCCTGTCTGAGAAATGGAAATAGCAGAATTTATTGCATTAGGTTGTTAGGAGGATTGAATGCATTAATATTGTAAAATGGTTGGAACTGGGATGGTGCATAGTTAGCTAATAAGGTTTGTGAAATAAAGTAAGCATTAACTCCCTGCCTGCTGTAGGAGACACTTCTGAAAACAGGTGTAACTACTGTAACTCTCTGAGGCAAATGGACTGTGCTTCACAAGGGACCCAGGACAAACCTCTTAGAAGTCAGTATGGTATATACAAAGAATAGCAGGAGCTGATTTTCTGGCTTAGACCTCAGGGCTCACAATGGCTTCTCCAAAATCCTAAAGACAGGGCAACTATTGGTATAAGTAGCAAAACGGGAGCATCTCAGCCACCTACCCCAACATGGAAAGCTGAAGTCACCTCTTAACCGCCCTACTGAGATCCAGTGGCTGTCCTCAGTCCCTGATTATCCAATTAACTGGCCATATTAACTCTTGTTTATGGGGAAATCTGCTTGTTTCAACCCTACAAACATTATCTTTTGATTTCTCACAACAATCCTAGGAGGACGGCACCACTGTCATAGGGGAAACTAAAGCACAGAACACCTAAGGTCTTAGAGCAGGGGAAAAGGTGGAGTTGGAACTCCTCCCCAGGTATTATTAATTAATATGCTCTACTGCTTGTTTGTAAGTGACTTTGTGTCTTTGTGTGATGGTTCAAAAAATTCAGACTGGGTTTTGCTTGAGTTTTAGTGAGTCTTGGTGCAGAGGTAGAGTTATAGTGTGTGTGTGTATTTACTTCAAAGGTGCTTGATGAAGGAGAACTTGACATGCTATTTTCCAGAAGAAAGAATAAGTAAGAATGAAGATCCAAGGGGTGGGCAAATTTTCTTCTGGGAAGAAATAAATTAAAATCCAAACCTTATCCTTTTTAAAATTCACTATTACAGGTTGAATATCCCTTATCCTTAATGCTTGAAATTAGAAGTGTTTTGTATGTTTTCAGGTTGAATGGTATTTGTCTCTCTATAATGAGCTATTGTAGGGGTGGGACTCAAAGTCAAAACATGAAATTCCATTAGTTTCATGCACACCTTCTGTGCACAGCTTGAAGGTAGTTTTTTACAATATTTTAAATAATTTTGTGCATGAAAGAAAGTTTGTGTTAAATATTCCCCTTATAGCATCACGTCGGTGTGCAAAACATTTCCAATTTTGGAGCATTTTGGATTTGGGTTTTCAGATGAGGGATGCTCAGCCTGTATTGGAACTATTCTGACAGATTAAGATGATTCAAGCTAAAGCTTTCTGTGGGAAAAAATATAGCCAAGGCTCCCAGAGGGTATTCTCACCATAATGGGAGTTTATATTAACAACTTTTGTTCAAAGCCAAATCCTCTAGACTGGGACAAGACAGGAGGTAACAGAAAAGGGCTGGTTTCTGACAGAGAATGACTCAGGTGAGAAATGTCTTTTGATGCAGCTACCTGGCTTCGTGGTCATTCTTTGGAAACAACCCCTGAACACTGAATGTACAATGAAGAATCATAACATCAGGAGACTTAGGGTGGTAGCCCTTGCAGTCATGACCCTCCTTTATTCGTGTTTTCTCAGATCTGTGCCCTGAGGAATTGCTTTCTCACACTAGTCTGGGCTTGGCCATGTGCCTTTGACTTGCTCTGTCCAGTGGGCAACAGTAAATGTGACATAAGCAGAGCTGTAAAAATGGCTTGCACTTTGGAGTTTGTCCTCCCTTGTGGTTCTTAGGTCTCTACTACCATGTATAAGAGCCTGAGACAGCCTGCTGCATGGTGGTGCAGCCACTAAGTAAAGTCCAGCCACTTCCAGGTAGATTAGTGGGGCATCTTAGATCACCTCACTGCCAATTGGCCTATCAACTAATTTCAGATGCTTGAGATAACCCAGTAGAGATTAGCCATCCTCAGCCAAAAAAAACACCCAGTGCTTTCTAAGAATCATGAACTAAATGAATGTTTTACGTACTGAGTTTTGGGTATTTGTTACATAGTAAAACCTAATTTATACTGATTCTAGGGCATGGGAAACTTCTGTAAAAAACTAAATATGTCCAGCATTGATTTACGAATTGGGCAAAATATAAAAGCTGGAAAACAGCTAAGAAACTATGAAAACCTGGAAAAATAACAATCTCCTTATTATAAAATAGTGAAGCAACTGGCCAGTAAGTTTTGTTATGCGGCAATAGCTTACTGAAACACCAAGTACATTTTTCCAGGAATAGCTGATGCTCAACAGAATGCTGGATCCAGTAGTACACGTAGTTCATTCTGAAGAACCACTGAGGCCTCTTCAGGGATCTGCACTAATTCAGGTGGCCTCTGGTGACCATCACAGAGCATAACACTGGAGGATAAATACTTTGCTCATTGCCACCCTTGTACCTTAGAAGCTAATGCTGAAACAGCAAGAATATCACTGTAGCAGTGGGCAAGGACTAATTCCCTCATTTAGTTATTCATTCATTCGTTCCACAGATATTTTTTATTTCTTTTTCTGCTAGATCCTAAGCATACCATAGGAGAAAGAAAGAAAGTTTTTAGGAAACTTTAAGTTGACTACATTAAAGACATTCTGTCAACTGACTCTCAAAAGAATATCAGTTTATTTAGTGCCTACTATGTGCCAGATATTGACCCCATGATTATATCATCATTAAAGAGAAATAGAGAAACACAGAGAGTGACCAAAATGGTCCATATTCAATAGAAGTCAATTCAGTGATACCTCCAAGGAAAATGTTAATGATAACAGAAACAGTTTTGAATCAAGAGTCTGACTCTTAGTTCTGGTCAACTGACATCAATAATAGGTATTATTTATTTGGTGTTACTATGGTATGCCATGTAATATGTCAACTATTTTAAGATAGCATTACTCATTTAAATTTTATAACTATCCAATGTGCCATTATTATTATTCCAATTTTACAAGTGGTAATGTCGAGGCTCTAAGAAGGGATGTTAATTGCCCAATATCTCAGAAATAAGTCCCCAAACCATGAATAAAGTCCAGTTCTATCTGACTCTTGAGCCAGGACTTTTATTTACTGTGCCACGCTGCTAACCAAGTGACCTTGGACAAATCACTTACTATTTCTAAGATCCAGTTTATTCACACTTAGAACAAGAAATTCACAAAGTCTCAAAACTGCAGATGCTGGTATGGATGTGGAGAGAAGGGAACATTTCTACACTGCTAGTAGGCCTGCAAACTAACACAACCTTTATGGAAAGAAGGATGGTGAATCCTCAAAGAACTAAAAGTTGACACTCCATTTGATCCTGTAATTTCATTACTAGATATCTACCCAGAAGAACAAAAATCATTTTACCACAAAGACATTTGCATCAGAATGTTTATTGCAGCCCAATTCATAATTGCCAAGTTGCAGAAGCAACCCAAATGCTCATCAACTCATGAGTAAATTAACAAATTGTGGTAAACGTATACCATGGAATATTATTCTGCCATAAAAAAGATGCAGGTTTTACATCTTTTATGTTTACCTGGATGGAGTTGGAACACATTCTTCTTAGTAAAGTATCTAAAGAATGGGGGGGAAAGCATCCAATGTACTCAATACTATTATGAAACCGATATATAACACTCACATACTCATACAAATGATAAAACACAAATGTAGCCTAGGGGGAGTGGTGAGGTGGGAGGGGGAGGGGAAGGAGGGAGGGCGATTGGTGGGAGAAGAGAGGGCATTTGGTGGGATCTCACCTAACATGCACAAAGCAAGGGTATATTTCAAAATAACTGAGAGTAAATTTTAAACGTCTTATCACAAAAAATAAGCAAGTGAGGTGATGGCTCTGTTAATCAGCTTGATTTAAGCATTCCACATTGTATATAAAATCATTCCACAATGCACATAATGGTGGTGCCTGTGGCTCAGAGGAGTAAGGTGCCAACCCCTTATGCCAGAGGTGGCGGGTTCAAACCCAGCCCCAGCCAAAAACTACACCTTGTATATAAATGAGTACTGTTATAATTTTAATTAAAAATTTTAAAAAAGTTTAAAAACAAGGAATTCAAACCAGATGACCTCTAAATTCCTTTTATTCATAATATTTTATGATTCAAATACTGCTTATTACTCATATCTACTTAGTGAATAAAGTTTGAAAAGTCTTGGCTAAACCCTGCAGTAGGTTTGGAAACATTTCCCCAGATAGAAACTTTCTGACTATAAACCCCTGCCACCTTCCAGTATAATGTGGCCGTGTTCTGACTTTCAAATCTCAGATCCAGCATTCTCCCTTGTCTTAGTTCTTCTCTATTTCTGTCTCTCTACTTTTAAAAGAAAAAAGAAAAGGGAAAAGAAAATCTTTCAGAGGTGGGGGAGAGTGGAGAGAAGGAACTTGAAAAAATACTACTTCCAATTCTACTGCAATGAAGGTTGGAAACCTAACTATGTAATGGAAAATCTCTTTTCAAAATAAATGCATAAAATGGCTCAACCCTGAAACAACACCAGCTTGCTAAACTGCTCATATTGCTGTTGTGGATAATATCTACCACATTACCTTGTTTCATAAAATATCATATAGAAGACTTCTAGGTAACAGGGCAAATCGACCACAACCAATTTTTTTTCCTTTCCTTCCTGATAAAATGAAAACAAAAGTAGATACGAATCACAACACAAAGAGAATGGAAAAGGAAATATGGGAGGATGAAATATTTCAATGCATTTTTATAATCTTGAAAATTGATATACAATGGTAACTGCCTTAGCAGATTAGAGGAGGCTATAGCCACCTATGCAAAAGGAAAGAATTATGAAAAGCAAGGGTTTGTAGAACCCTGGAAATGCTCAGAATCAAAGATACTGCAAATGTGTGTGAGTGCATGTATGTGGTGGGGGAGGTGGGGATAAGCGGTGCTGACATCAGGGTAGCAAGTGAAAGTTTCTTATATAATACGTCATTATTGGGCTCATAAATTCTCCTCATCTAATGCCAGACAACTTATGTTCATGCAGGAGATCAAAAGAATGTTTTCTGGATAAATTATAATAAAGAAATCGAATTTGGAAGAAAAAACAAAACAAAACCCAAAAGCCCCATAAAGGAGTGAGCTTGAGCTCCAAGTCTGAGAGGTTTGTCGGTGAGGATTCTCTTCTGGCTCTGGCTAATTACCTTGTTTCACTGACAGCAGCCAGAAGAGTAGAGCATTTAAAAAGATCTCTTTGAAGATATAACAGAGCTACTAAGACAACCAAGACTTAAGGGACTAAGACCCCAACTCTAAGGCAAGTGCAAACTGGTGAGACACAGGCAGTATTGGCTTTCTCTTCAATTTACAAGGAGAGACTAAGAGGCTGCAATCTTATGGGACTGGAGAGACAAAAATATAAGTTTGGAGTTTAATAGACGTAGCACTTCCTGTAACATTCTAGACCCCTCGAGGCTCATGTGGTAGGAGTAAGAGCAAATTTGGAACAGACGAGTCTCACAAAGTTTGGGACCTAGCCTTGAATCCCTAAGTGGGTGCAGATTTTCTCCAGACCAAAATGCCTGCCTGCCAGAAGCAAACATACATTAATTCTGGAGGAAAATAACATTATCCAGAGTATGAAAACTTCTGTATAAGTTTACCTACACGATGTCTAGGATTTAATTAAGCAAACAGCAACAGGAAAAAAAACATTAGAAGACAAAGACAAATGACAAAGAAAAGGAGAGAAATTAAAAACAGCACAAGAAAATTCAACATTTGGGCGGCTCCTGTGGCTCAAAGGAGTAGGGTGCTGGCCCCATATACTGGAGGTGGTGGGTTCAAACCTGGTCCTGGCCAAAAACTGCAAAAAAAAAAAAAAAAGAAGAAATCTAAACATTGACATTAATAGACAAGATTCTGAAATAACTATGGTTGATATACTGTAAAAAAAAAACCTTAAAAATTAAAATTCAGCAGAGAAATGAAATCTATATAAATAAATGAGTATTTTTCTAGCTAAAAAATACAAAATCTGAAATTAAGATAGCAACATGTGGGTTTAAGAAAAGATCATAGTTGAAGAAAGGATTAGTGAAGTGGAAAATATGTTGGTAAAACAAAGACCTAAAACATAGAGAAAATAAGGTGATAATAAGAAAAAAACATAAAGCACCAATGGGATCATGAAAGATTTTTTTTTTTTTTGAGACAAAGTCTCACTTTGTCTGTTGCCTTGGGTAGAGTGCTGTGGTGTCATAGTTCACAGCAACCTCAGTCTCTTGGGCTCACGTGATCCTTTTGTCTCAGTCTCCTGAATAGCTAGTACTAAAGGCGCCCCCTACAATGCCCCACCATTTTTAGACACAATGCCCCACCATTTTTAGAGGTATCTCGCTCTTGCTCATGAAAGACTCTTTACTGGAGATAAGCTGGAATATTTCATAGGTAACATATTGGTTTTATGTACCCACAAATATATAATTACTACAAGTTAATATAAACCTAATATTACAGCATCAAAATGTATGAAGCAAAATTGAACTAAGAAGATGTAGACATAGCTACAATAAAGTTTAAAACTTATTTTGAAATCTGTTAGGACAATGTAAGAGATATAATTCACTACCTTAACTGAATAAAGGAGAAAAGCCACGATTATTTCAATGAATGCAGAAAAACAATTGGTAAAGTCAATATTTTGGTAAAAATGCTCAAAAGAGAAACTATTAAAATCACAAAGTAGACTTAGCAAGGCAAGATCTATATGTTAACGCAACAATCAATTATATTTCTATTACATACAACCAAGATAATTGAAAATAAAAGCGAATACATTGTAGTAATGTTATAGATCAAATACGAAGGAAGAAATCTAACAAAATATTTGCAGAACACTTATTTTAAAACTACAGTATATTACTGAAAAAATAATAAAAAAGCCTAAAATAAAAATAGGAAGATGTACTATATTCATGAACTGGAATGCTCAACAAGGCAACATGGCAAGATTTCCCAGATTGATCTATAAATTCAGTGTTCACATAATATCACCACAGCTCTTTTTCTACACCTTAAAGGATTGAGAATCATGAGGAGCAGAGGTCAGCAAACTTGTTCTGTAAAGAGCCAGATGATAATCATCTTATGCTTTGTGATCCACACTGTCCCTTTGTGATCCAGCTGCCCAACTCTGCTATGGTGGTCGGGGTCATAGGTCATATGTCAATGAAAGCTCATGAGTGGATTCAGAAAATGTGGTATCTATATTAATATGTTCACCACGGAATGAACATATTCAAAAAGAATGAAAGATTGTCTTTTGCAGCAACTTGGACAGAACTGGAGACCATTAGCTTAAGTGAAGTATATCAAGAATGGAAAAACAAACGCCACACGAACTCTCTAATAATTGGGAGCTAATCAGTGGACACACACAGGCACAAAGTGATGTAAAGGACTTCGGATATCAGGACGAGGGGCAGGGAGGAGGGAGGGGAAAAACCCTTCTATCAGGTACAATAAACACTACTGGGATGACAGACGCACTAAAAGCCCTGACTTAAGTATTATAAAAACTATCCATCTAACAAAAACATCTGTATCTCCTTAATATTTTGAAATTGAAAAAAAAATAGAAACAGATCATGATCCTAAGAATGCTATGCATGTGACCCAGGGCACTGGTGCCTACAGGGTCCAGGCTATGCATTTATGAGCAGGAAGACTTAGGCCTAGAGGTATTTTCATCTTAAATCCACGCAGATTTGATCTACCTAGTAGAAACAACAGTAGACCTCCAGAGTTACTTACTGCATTCAGATAAGGTTGCTGGTGGGAACTCTTTATGCCAGGCAAAATAGCTCTTCAAAGGGTTTTATTTCAGGGTTTTTTCTACATTAGGGGGAATTACGGTACTTAAATCCTCCATTAGGTTGCTATTGATTCTGACCAAACCAATGCCATTCAGGTATTGCCTGTTAAGCTCTTTTTTGCTATGCAGACAAATTGTGCAATTAGAGAAAATAACATTTAGGAATTTTCCATACATCCAAACATAGATAAGGCGTTTTGGCAAAGAAAAAAAAAGGCATTTTATTAACTTAGAAAGGGTTTTTTAAACACAGGGCGTGATACAGCAGTTTGATGGTGATGATGATGGTGACACTTTTCAGCTATTTCCCCACATATCCCCTGTGGGGGATATCTTGTGAGCAATTAACAAGCTTGTCTTCAAATGTCCATTTTAAAATATAATATGAAGAAACCACTTGTAAAATTATTCTTTCAGTATTCTTCATAATCTTTATTAATGGGATATTTAGTTTTCTTGTGGGCATTGGATAACATAGAGAAACTGATTTTTATCTATTTATAGCATTTTCCACAAATAATCATTAGGATAAGCTGGATATTGTTTTTAAAGATTTTAAAAGTAGAAGCTGTTTCCAAGGCAGCAATTCTTGTGTGATGCCTGAAGTTGGTGCTGGGATATTAAAATAAAATTATCTTTTTTTGTTTATTTGTTTGGTTGGGGGGTTTGGGGGATTTTCTTTTTTCTTTTTTTTTTTTTTTTTTTTTTTATTCTAAATTTGTAACCTGTGGCAGAGTGCCATGGGGTCATAGCTCACGGTAACCTCAAATTCTTGGGCACAAGCAATCTTCCTGCCTCAGCCTCCCAAGGAGCTGGGCCTATAGGCACCCACCACAATGTCTGGCTGTTTTTAGACACCAGGGTCTTGCTCTTGCTCAGGCCAATCTTGAACTCCTGAGCTCAGGCGCTCCACCCACTTTGGCCTCCCTGAGTGCTGCTGGATTATAGGCATGAGCCACCTAGCCTGGCCAAGATAAAATTATCTTGACATTAAAAAGAATTCAAATGTAACTTGTCCAGAGTTACATTTGTACTTAGTTGTAACTGACCAAAAATTTCCCAAAGTGTTATCTAAAGATCACTAGTCACTTTAAATACTCCTTGAAAAAAGGAACTTTATGGTCAAAACGATTGTGAAGTACTTTCTCCTCTTAGTTTCACCATGAAAAACACTTTAAGGGCTCGAGAAGTCTTGTGTTAGAGAAACATGTTTAACTGTATGCCATCCGGTGTTTCCTTGTCTGAAGCAAGTAATTTTATAATAGTCTACAGAAAAAAATGTGTGTGTGAATTTATTCTGTTTCGTTGATTTATAGAAGCAAAGCTTTTTAAATCAATGATCTCACAATAACGATGGTCATTATGGTAACTTTCTTCTCTCTACGCCTCCACCCCAGCTGGTTTGTTTAGGTAAAATTGGCTTACAGTAAGCTGCATATATTTAAAATACACAATTTGATTAGTTTTTACATCTGTATGTATACCCGGGAAACCATCACCGGAATTCAGGGAATAAAGGTATCTACCACTCCTAAAAGCATCTGCGTGTTCTTTGGTGATCCCAGATCATATTGGCTGCAAATGATGAGCGTGGACAGCCTTGTCTTGCTCCTGACTTAGAAGAGAATCGTTCATTCAGGCTTTTATCATTAAATGTGATGTTAGCTGTAGTTTTTTTGCATATGTCTCTTGCGAAGTGGAGGAAATTCCTTTCTATTCCGAGTTTGCAAATTTTTGTCCAGATGAATGTTTGATTTCTGTGTGTCATCACTTGGCAGAAGGTGAGAGGGCAAGACAGAGGAAAAGCACAGGAGAAAGACAGTCTGAACTCCCCCTTTGATCATAAACTTATTCCCGTGATCATGGCAGTAATCCATCTGTGAGGCTAGAGTCCTCCTGGCCAAATCATCTCTCTCAGTCTTTCTTTTTTTTTTTTTTTTTTTTATGTGATTAGGTTACTTGAAGACAGTTTGAAGCTTTTGTGTCTTGCTTGCTTTTAAGCTCTATTGGGTAGGACAAGTCCAGGGTTAATATTTTTCTCCCACTATTATAGCAAAATCTTTCTGATTCTTCTACACATTTGCCAAAATCATGAAGTTTTCCATCCTGATTGTCGGTAACAGTCTCCATTCCTGCCCCTGTATGAGCTAAAGTTATTATTCCTTATATCTCTTTTGGTGGCTCTTTCTGTAGCTTTGAGTAATTTCTTTTTTTTTTTTTTATGAAATCATAACTGCGTATATTTAGGGGATACAATATGCTCTTCTGAGATACAATGTGGAATGCTTATATCAAACTGATTAACATAACCATCACCTCACTTACTTATTTGTTGTAGTAAGACCTTTATACTCTACTCCTAATAGTTTTAAAATGTACCATTGCATTGTGCACAATACATTCGTGTGATCATCAGTACTCAGCCAAATACTCAATAGAGACCCTCTAAACTATAGTGTTTTTCAAACAGTTTCTGTCTCACAGCACACTTGAAGCTATCGTTAAACTTCCATGGAACACTTAAATTATGCTGATCAAAAAAAGAGTGAAAAAAAAAATAATATACTTGGAACTTATTTCAAAAATAATTTAGTTAACAATCTTTTTTTTAAGCAGAGTCTCACTATGTTGCCCTCTGTAGAGTGCTGTGATGTCACAGCTCACAGCAACCTCAAACTCTTGGACTTAAGCGATTCTCTTGCCTCAGCCTCCCAAGTAGCTGGGACTACAGGCATCTGCTGCAAAGCTCAGCTATTTTTTGGTTTCAGTTGTCATTGTTTAGCTGGCCCAGGCCTGGTTTGAACCGGCCAGCCTTGGTGTATGTGGCCAGCGCCCTACCCACTGAGCTATAGGCGCTGCCTTAGTTAATGATCTTTAAAAATTTTCGTGGCACACCTAAGATCCTCTCATGACCCACCTGTGTGCCAGAGCACACTGGTTGAAAAATCACTGCTCTAAGAGCTTTCTGTGTAGCTTTTTTCTTACTGGTACGTGACCTGTAAGCGATAGCTGCCTTGGGCACTTTGGATTCCCAGCCTTGTGTCTTCAACTCAGAGACCATTGGTCTCCTGAATTCTCCCCTCCCCCTGCACTGCATCTAGGGAACCCTCTTCTGACTGTAGTCTGGGGCAATCACAGGGTTTGCCTCATTTATTTTATTTTTTATTTTTGTTTTTTTTTTTGAGACAGAGTCTCACTTTTGTTGCCCTGGGTAGAGTGCTGTAGCATTACAGATCACAGCAACCACAAACTCTTGGGCACAAGTGATCCTCTTGCCTCAGCCTCCCAAGTAGCTGGGACTGTAGGTGCCCACCACAATACCTGGCTATTTTTAGAGACGAGGGTATTGCTTTTGCTCAGGCTGGTCTTGAACTCCTGACCTCAGGCAATCTATCTACCTCGGTCTCCCAGAGTGCTGGGATTACAGACTCGAGCCACCACACCTGGGCCTTACCTCATTTATTTCCCTCCTCTCAGAGATCTCTCTCCTTCATGTTTTAATGTCCAATGTTTTATTGCCTTTTTTCTTTTTCTTGCTTTTTTGGGATTTTTTTTTTCATTGCCCTTAGTGCTTTTTTCTTGTTTGGGTTTTTTTTTTTTCCCTAGCTGTTTCAGACTGGAAAGTAAACCAGAACCTGCTAGTCGTCTGCTTGTTGAGGAATATATTACCAGTCTGTGTGCATCTCTTTATATGCAAGACACGTGGTCACACTCTGGGCACAGACTATCAATTAAGTAGAGAATCTTCAACCTATAGATTTCGTTTCCTTCATTTTCTAGGAAGGCCATAAGAGATGAATACTGCCTGGCCTTTCCCTTTTTCCTGTAATCATTCAAGCGCACCCTGATACGACGCTGACTTATTTGCTTGGGACATATCAAAGTCAAATCTAGCCCTGAAACCTGGGTGAAACGGACTTTGCTGATCTGGGTAGTGCTTTGCCTCTACGTATCCCTGAATTTTCTAGGTCCTATTTTCCCGGCACACAGTGCAGATCTCTGTAGGTGAGCACTGAGTAAGCATTCTGAGGCTTTACTGCGCTAACACAAAGCAAAAGCCGTCAGAAAAGAAATACACCAGATGTCTATGAGAAATGCAAAATGGCCAGGCTTCCTCCCAGAAAGCCACCCAAAGCCCCACGTTAAAAAGCCAACCTACATTTGGGGAAGCTCAGGTGTTTGGCTGCTTTTAGGTTTAGAAATAGGTAACTTTGGTGATGCTATTTCATTTCTTACATTTTTCTTTTAATTTAAATAGCTATATCCTGAGATACATCCAAACCATCCTGGGCTTTCTCTTCTCTCTGCTCAGTCTCCACACCTGATACGCTCCGGGGTGGGGGGTATGTTTAGATCCCTCAAGCATGGTGGTAATTCTTCCTGGCCAGCAGAGCAGTCATTATTTATTATACTGAGCTCTGCTCCTTCTCAGGCTCCTTGTGGGCACATTGCAGGGGTTGCTGGCTAGAAAATTAGCCCAGGGAGCTTCTTCTGTTGGTCTCTTTCTTCATTTTACTAGTAGAAAAAATTGAACTGTAAGGTTCTCTGTATCCCTGCGCATATATGAGTGTGAGCATGTGTGTGTGTGTGTGTCCAGCCACACAGGTTGGAAGCAGACTGCAGGGGCGAATAGCGAGTAATTTAACTGCAGCCCTCTCACACGTTTTCCTCTCTTTCCTTCTCCGGAGTGACTGCAGAGGTACGGTGTGCTCGTGGATTTTTGCTCCCCATTATAAGCCGAGCGTGTGGGTTTATGTGTCATCTCACTGTTTCTGCCAGCTTGTTTTCTGGCTGGATGTGATATCGTTTCATCCATTGTCAGGGGGCTGCCCCAGATACTGGGATGCTCCAGAGAGGCGACACTTACTTGCCATGTGATAGCAAAGGCTTCTGTTTATTTCTGTGGCTGCTCTTCCCGCAACCCTCTGTGGGATCCCTGGATATCCAAGCTGATGGCGAAGCTGAAAACCACACAACCTCACTGAGGCTTTAAGGATTTTTGCTTATGGGTGTTTTTAAGTAAGCACCGTGCAACTGCAAACTACAGTGTACAAGAACGACTTTGTTGTTTTAAGTGTCCTTATTATTTTGAGTCTGTTCTGGGTCACACTTCTGCAGTTCCACGAGCTTTTAACTAACGGCATTGTTAGTCCCACACAGCTTTGCTCTGGAAAGGTGACTAATAGTCACTTGAACGGGCTAAAAGTGGGGGCGATGCTTTATACCTTCCTCTGTATCTCAGCAACATCTTGTCGGGTGCCGGGCACTCTCAAAGTACCTGTTGACTGAGTGACTGATTTAGGACAAAATGACCTATTTTCTTAGGATAGAGTCTTTGAACCAGGCCAGATACACTAGCCTTTTTCTATTATGATGGTCTGCCTGCTTGAAGAGCTGAGAAGTTAAGAGATTTTAGGTAGATGATGAAGAAAATGTTAATCCAAAAGGGTCTGTCAATTTCTGCAAATGCTACAACTTCTATATAACACGTTTGTTTCGGTTACAAAGGCAACACAGTGTCTCTTCAATGCTGGGGGCAAAAAGGGAAGATAATGATGGGAGACATGCAGGAAATAATACCTTAATGGCTTGGGGTTTTTCCGTGTTTTATTTTAGAGAAAACTATTCTCTATATGCCATTGATCAACAGAGGGAAGAGACAAATCCTGGCTTTTGGAAGAGGCATCATCAGTAGTAACCAAAGCACAGGAAAGTGAGATTAGTTCAACTTTGGGGAGAAACACATCCCATTTTCCATTGTGCTGTAAAGGAATCTATTTAATTGACCATCGGACTACTTAGCTTTCTAAGGTTTTCAAGTTGTTTTAACAAGACTCTCTGTAATTAGGTCGAAGTGGTATAAAATAGTTACTGCTGGTATGAAGCTACAGTTATTTTATATTTGTATCTCATTAATGAGCCTTTAGATTAACATCACCAATTCATTTCTGGGGAGATGTCACCATAGACAATAAAACCCTTGTTTCCAGCTCTCCAGGCAAAGCATGTATAACCCTTAACCTAAAACAGTGTCTTCCACCGGAGACATGTGTGAACACTCGTCCTGTCTTCAGCCGGCCTCGTGCCCTCAAGTGGGAGGCAATCAGTTGTCTGACCAGTTTTAGGACGTGTAGTGGGTACATCTCAAGGAGGGGAGAACATGTAACGGATCAAAAGTGCATTCGCTGACCGTATCTCCCACATTCCAGCTACTCTGGGGAAGTCAGGCCACCCCATGATGTGCCATGCTGCTCCAAACTATTTGCAAGAAATAATCTAAATGTCAAGTCGTGGGTGTCATGGGGCACTGCACATGTTGAGACAAACCAGAGTGTGAGGAAGCTTAGAGGGAAGTTGGTTTTGAAGGTTGTACAAAAAAAAAAACCAGTCATCAAGCACCAGAGGGGTGCAAAGAACCCGAAGAACCTTTGTTTCATCATTTCCCAATACACTCTGGAAAGAGCAGAGTCAGCGTTCCAGGTATTTATATGTTCAAGACAATTTAGTCCATTCACTCAACAAGCATTTACTGAGCTTCCCTTCTGTGCCAGATTCTATTCCAGACTTTTGGGTCCTCTCTAGGGTTGCAACAGAGGGCACAAACTTGAAGTGTGCCTCCTCTTGGTGCTATGAAGGAAAATAAAGCATGATAAAAATAGAATCACAGGAATGGGGTAATGCCTTATTCTATGGAGCGGGCTGGGAAGGGGAACTCTGATAGGGTGACATTGAAGAGCATGAGTTCCTTCAAGTCTCAATTCTTTTGAGACTATTATGGTCTTTTTCTGAATTATCACCCTTACCCTTATCTGGACAATCAAAGCTGTGTCAACTTGAGTATTTCTCTCAAATCCATAATGTGCTCCATGGCCAAGAGTCAGTTCAACTGAAATTCTCAAGCAGAAGTTTGTGCAGTGGGGTCCTGTCCTCCCCTCTGCTCTCCAGGCAACAAAGGTTATAGTTTCCCCAAATGAACCATGAACCAAAAGAGGAAAGGAATTCTAATGTCCTGGAGAAACATTATGAGAGGTAAATTTCAAGGAAAGAAGATCCTGGAAAAACACAGGCACCAGCCTTCATTTATATCTTCATTCCTGTACTTACCAGCGGGGTGATCTTGAACTAACTACTTAACTTCCCTATGCCTCAGTTTCCCAACTGCTGAGAATAATAATGGTGCTCACCTCAATGGGGTCTGCTAAGAATTAGATGCGATGTCCCTGTGAAGCTCTTAGCATAGTCCCTAAAATGTGACATGCACTCAATGTTTGAAATGATTACCAACGCTATTACGGGTAACAAGATCATGCCTTGGCATGGCTACCTTCCTGTATAGCCACATGCTCCATGAGTATGTGTAAGGAATTTTCTAGCCAGCATTGCTCTTGATTTTATTTCATTTATTCATTCATTGAATCATGAATTTATTCTAAAAATAGTATTAAATGGCTGGCCAGTTGCCAAGGACCAGGCCAGGGTCTGTGAGGAGTGAAGGATATGATGTTTTTTGACTTGACATAAAGAGAATTGAAGCTTCGAAGAGGACTTGCTTCAGATGACCTTTAAAGTCCCTTGCAAGCTGTATTGCCTGTGATCCTAAAGCACTGACTGTCCAACAGACAAAGAAGTGGAAGTTCTGGGAAGTGCTGAGATCGGTACAGGGCCCCAAGGCCGCCTTGGGCCTCCCTTGCCTCAGCCAAGAGAAAGTAATGGGTTTATAGGATTCCCCAGTCTCTCCCAATTCCTCACAAACAAAAAACGCAGTAAGAATCCTTTACTTTTGCACAAGGTTGCAGAGTTTGTTAGCCATAGTCACACACACCATCTTAAGTGATCCTTTTACTCCAGAATTCCTACAAATGGAGCGTAAGTGCTGGGGAGGAGTCCAAGGGTTTAGGAGGCACAGTGCTCCTGATTGTTAGGTGGTCCTCCTCGGTTTGGGAAGTCCTTTCATGCCCAGGCTGCCTCCCTGGGGAGGCCAGCTGCTGATGAGACTATGGAGGGCCCCTCATGTTCCCACTGGTGAGCCAGCCCACTCAGATAGTCTATCGTGAAGGGACAATAGCACAATGCTTTGCACCCATCCCTGGCCAGGGCTTAAAAGCAGGACTTCTGTGTCTGATTCCATACCGTTTACCTCCTATATCCTTGGTCCCTAAGGGGCAGATGCCCTGGAGACCCTTATCTCCCTCCCTTCTCCCTCCCACCTCTTTCCCCAGTAGCTTAGCCCTGTGTGGGAGCTGGCACATGGGCTGCAAGTGTGCACGACTGCCTGGGTGAGGATGCATACCTAGCACCCAGATGTCAGATACTGCTGCTGCCCAAAGGCAGGAGGGAGAGCGCACGGTGCCCTTGCCCTCCTCCGTTTTGGGCTGCCTCTCTGAGCTGCAGTGGCAGCGCTCTGAGCCAGTAAAGAAGCCGGCTGGGCCCAGCAGCTCAGAGGCCTGCTCCCCCGCCTTTCTGATGACCACTGGGATAATTCAAAGAGAAAGAGTAAAACTCACCCCAAGGTATGCAGAGTGCAGGCCTTGCACACCTCAGGGGCTCTGTGCGTGCATTCTGCGATACAACTTCCTGTCTCTGCTCCTTTGCCACCTTACCTGCACTGGGCTCACGTGGCCCCAGAAGGCCCAGGTTCTCTTTTCCTGAAGGGGTTCTGCCAGGGAGCTCACACAGGAGTCTCTTCTTTTATCATGTCACAAGATGGCACACTGCTGTTTGTCCCACAGTATCTTGCAAAAAGCTGATATTCCAATGATGTTATTAAAAAGTGGCACCTTTCCCCGCACTGCGAGAAAATCTTTCTAGTGGGGGCACGGAGACTGCGATCTGTTTTCCCCAAGGACCTCACTTCAACCACAGCATTTGATGTATGGTGACATATCCCCCCACACCCCGACGCACAGGCGCGCGCGCACACACACACACAGATCTGCAAACACATTTCCTAGCTGAGATGAATAAGGAAGTTAAGGGACTTGGTCAAGGTCACACACAGGGACAAGGAAGTCAAGTCATTTACACAAGGGCATAAAGCATCCAGCCAGTGCTTTTTGGCTCCTAGTCCTCCTCCCTGACCTCTGATCATCCACCTCCTCACCTCCTTTTCAGCTGAATAAATGTGCAATGCACATAGAAATGCCACCGCAATTCAGTATATCACTTTCGAACAGTGGCTTTTAGCTAACAAGAGTGCTGTTAACTCTTACTCCCTGCGGGCATTTCTCAATTCAGGGTTGTGTGTTTTTATTTTCGCTTTCTGGGAACTCAGATCCATGCTCCGCTCAACATAATATACAGATCTGCGTGCTAAGCAAAGTCTGGAACAGAGACAGGAGGTCCGGTTCTAGTTGGAGCTCCGCCCCCTGAGCTGTCTGGAGGCGCAAGGTCAGTTCTTTGCTTCTCCCAAGTTCAGCTTCATCAGAGATGAAGTGCAAACTATACTGCCCTTCCTGGAAGCCCCACAAAGATATTACGGGAAACAGATTTGATTTTAAACTTGAAAAGTTCTGAAATTATTACAAGAAAACACGACTTTCTGTCTAGAGGGATCACGAAATACTGAAAGGCTGGTGGTTGGGTGTGTGCTCCTGGACAAGCTGTTCAACGAACCCCCTGAGTCCTTATAAAAGGCAAAACCCGTTTGGCAGAGCTGGGAGGAGGACTAGATGAGGGTGTCTCCTTTGATCTCCTAGCAGAACACTGGGCACCAAGGAGGTGGCTGTGGGGTGCTAGTACCTTCCTCCTTAATGTCCCCCACTCTCAGCACACAGACTCGGAGACCTATGACAGACATCTCATGGCTAACTTGTTCTTTTTTTAAATTTCAGATAATGCAAGGGTACAATTAGGTTCCAATGTTTGCATTTGTAAGGTAGAGCCCTTGTTGTAGTTGTGTCCCGCACCCAGGTGTGCCCTATAGCCTTACATTGGGCCCTTAGATGGGAGCATGCCCTTCCTCCTCCCTTTCCTCCCCCCTCAAGCCTTACTTGTTGAATATCCAGTGACCCCAACTGTGTCTGCTACCTTACCAGAACTCCATCAACAGTGTGGTCATGAATGAATGTTTAGATTAGGGATGGAAATTATAAAATCATACATTTAGTTTCAAGAGTTAATTGTAATATTTGACACTGTCCGCTGACCTGGCTTCCTAATTGGGAACATGGGAATGAATTTGCCAGTTTGATTCATATCAGAATAATTAAGTGGTGATTTTTGTGTATTTAACTATTGGCTTAGGATGATCCAAATCTAGCAGCCGTTTTACTCACACAAAACAAATCTGACTTATCATCTGGCCCAAGTCAACACTGCAACAACCAGTGTCACAGCAGGAATTCACAGAGACAAGGAACCACGTGGGGAAAGGAAAATTCCCTTGTGAAGTAACCACATGCCTCGTCGGAACGGTCTCAGAAATTAAGAGCCCAGTTTTTAAAATAGCTGTCAAATTAAGCTGGCTAATTATTCTGGTGTCCAGCTAGTTGAGCACAAGAGGGAAGGAGGAGACTAAAAAGATCTAATAGTGTCCTGGGTGACATTATACACGGCAACATGGATGACTCTGTTTTTACCAGGTCTGCTTTGATAGTGCATTTCCTGGTATTTTTTGAAAGTTGCCCTAAATGGATTTGTTTTTCAGGGAATTTGATTATATATGCATCATATATAATGATGTAATTTTTAACATCACTCACCAAGGTGTCAGATAATAATCCTTTCCATTAAATTCACCCCCAAATTAACTTCAAATATTTTGAACTTACTAAAAAAAAAAAAACGAAAACATCGTACTAGGTGAGACTGGAGCCAAAGGGTTGGACACAGAATATAGAGAACAGGAAAGGGAAAATATCCTAAAGCTTTGAGAACTCGTGTTTGAATATCTTCTTTCTCCAGCTCCCTGAGAAATTAATGAACAGACAACCCTGAAACTTCAAAGCGGTAATACCCTGCTTTGGGAATTGCAACCTCCATCTTGGTTGTTTAAAAATGAGCACACAGAGAAATGATGTATCAGCATATCTTTTCAAGTTTTTTTTTTTCCTGTTGAAAATTAATCAACAACCCTCCAGTTATTTGTGGCTTAGTAAATGAATAAGAAAAAATGTTAAATCTGTCTAAAAACAAAACATGCATCTTTTTCAGCGCAATAGTAAGACACGGGCATAGTGAAAACACGGTAACTGGGCAGAAAAATACAAGGTGAAAAGTTTGCCTCTGCCATCACCATTCGGGAGTGTTTGGTCTTTCCTTCTTGAAAATGGCCACACCTATGTAAGATTCATATGTGTGTATCCTCCCCGCCCTCTTGCATTTTAGGGGGCGGAGCTAGATGTGAACATCTGGGTCTGCATGACCTCTGTCTGTCTCATTGTATATTAGGCTGTGTACACGATGGTTGTGTGATCAGACATTGAAGCCAGAGTGTCTCACCTTACAAACTCTATGATTCTGGGTGAATTATCTAACAAATTTATGTCTCTGCTTCACTACCCATGATGTGGAATGATAATACTCCACCTAATGACCTTGTTGTGAGGATTAAGTTTATACAGCAAAGTGGCCAAACACTTTGCTAAATGAACACCTGGTTCAGAATAACCCCTCAATAAATGGTAATTGTGGTCAAGGTCTTATCAAAGCCACATCTGACTGTTCCAAAGCTCCAAAATTATTGCCTTTATTCTGATCGCATATATTCTCAGCTCATGTCTCCTCCAACTCAATATACATATTAATATATGTCTTAATGCAGTGCAAGAAGTAAGGTTATACATTTTCTCCCCAGCTGATCTTTCCTCCAAAGCACCAGTACTTCAAAAGCTATAACCACTGTTCCGGAAAGCTTTCAAAACTTGGAGTGAACTCAATCACTTTCTCATTTGGTTTCTCTCCTGTGCTCTAGATGTATATGGCCTATTTCCGACTGATGGGTTTATATCTGAGCTACACTGCACATTAGGAATCTGAAGCACAAAGAGAAAGACCTGGCTTCAGAAGGGATCGTGACTGGCCAGTTGATCTGTTAAATAATATGCCAAATACCGAGGAAAATAACAAGGAGGAGAAAATTACATTCACACTTCTTTATTGGTGCCATTAACAGTGTTTTGTCATCCAGCTGATGAAGCAGTGCCATCTCCCCAAAAGCCTCACATCCCAAGACTATCTGGAGCCTCATCCAACCCTTCAGCCCTGTGTCCCAGCAACCCCCTGCGCTCGTCACCCTTCCTTCTCACTGATGCCCCTCTGGTCATAGCAGGATAGCAGCCAGGCTGCTATGGGTTTGCCGCCTTCTCCTTGACCTCTGTGTGACCTCTGCCTTGTGGTTCTCTGTTCATCTTCATAATTGGCTTCTAGTTGCCTGGCTGTCACCATGGCCTGTGTCAAGCCACTCCCCCCTAACCTATGACATTGCAGCTCCATGGATCAGTGATAATCTCCCCTCTACACCTAAGGGTCTCTAGTAAGTCACACAAAACCAAACCTATACTATGCATAAAAATGCCACCCCCAAGACATGTAGAATATGGGGTCAGGAAATGAGGTGGTTTATTTATTTTATCATCTTTGCAAGACAGCATCGTTTGGGTTGCACAAATGTAAATAGTTTTAGCAATTTCCAGAATTTATGAATACATGAGTGAGAAAGAGGGCTGCTAATACAACCCAGAGTTGGCCAACCACACGCTTCCCAAACGAGCTGCATCTGATACAGCACACGCGGGGCAAGTGGTGAGAATTGACTGTTACCAAATTCGTTAAAGCAACTTATAGGTATTTAAACTTGAGTATGTTTTTACAGTTTGAGGTAATTGGCCTATTTTAAACAACTGGCAATACACACGCACTGTACTTTTCTCCCATCCTGTCTCCGCACCCCTGCTAAATGTTTCCCGGCATGCTGACAGCTGCACCGCACTCAGCAGCAAGGTGGCATGCAACCTCTCTCCCTGTCACAGGGCCTGAGCAGAGATTTGCCACTTGGGGTAGACAATTTGGGCTAGCAGCAGGGAATGTGGCCCAGGTCTGCGTTTCTGACTTGAGGCCCAATTCAGGAATGGGTGGGAGCCTTGTCAGTTGGTGAGTGGGGAGTGAGGGAGACTTCTGCAGTAGAGCAGAGTGGCGGAGAATTCCACGTCAGAGGCAGGCCTGGGGTTTGCAAACTCCTGCTCGGCCAGCCCTCACTAGCTGTGTGCCTCGCTTCCTTCTGCCTCAGTTTCTTCAGCTGTAGAATGGGGATACACCTATCTCATGTTGTATGGAACGAGTACAAAAATATATGTAAAGCGTCTTGCACGGTACACAGTAACACAAGATAAACAACAGGAATTACTAGAAGTGGGATTATTAAGAATTATTAACAGCCCTGAATATGACTATGTTCAGTCCTGCCATCAGCCAAATGTGCAAATATACTTATTATAAGAAATATACTTATTACTGAAAACACTTCATTGTCAGTTAAAAAAAGTCTTTTGATCACTGTATAAATCCATAAAGACAATAAGCCTTAATGGCAAGTCAGGGAATACACAGGGACACAGTCCACTGCTCAGAAGCTGCAACCTCGAAAAGATTTTTAGCAGTGGTTATACCACTTCATTTTCTGCTCATTTTGATGCCTCAGACACTACGATCTGGAAAAATTTATTTTATTTAGATTTATTTGTTTGTAAGCACCTCAGTGGAACACTGGGAATTCTCAGGGCAGGTAAGCCCATTAAGTCCCAGTCCCACTCCCTTGGTGAATTTTGGGTGATTAGATCAGCTCATTGACACAGTTAACACAGAAGCTGTTCTGTCAGCCACTCTCCACCGCACAGAGGAAGCTAGAGGGTAAAACTTAAGCTTACAGGATATCTGCTTCCATAAGTAGGATGTTCCCTTGGGTGAGGGCTAGAGAATTAGGTGGAGGCAGAAGAGCAGGTGATTCCTTTTCCCACTCCTTCCCCACCCACGCTTACCTAAACTCCCGGCATTGTTGACTGCATGAAATGGGATTACGGTGAAGACCACAGGCAACCTTGAGGGGAAAGTTGTCCCAAAGGGCAGCCTAAAGCCTACTATGGGCAGGAAAGAAGGATCACTCACTCTGCCAGCAGGAAACACGGGCTAGGCAGGGTCTAACAGGGTCTAACCCTCTGTTCATTCTTCAAGAGCTCGAAGCCTTAACACTGAATGTGGGGGTCAGCCTGAATCCTGAGTCACTGCATGGGGGCAGTTGTCCCTGAGAGTTGCTTAGACCCACAATAATTTTTTAAAATGAGACATATACCTTCGTCGTGTTAGCCTCTGAGATAAATTCTGTCTCAACTTCTATTTTTTTAAATATGGAATTATTAATATAACCTGCCTCATAGGATTCTTGTAATGATTAAATGATATATTATATGCAAAGACCTTATAACAAGGTTTGGCACATAGTAGATTCTCAATAAATATTTAATTATTAAGATTCTCCGTTGGCCCTGCAATTCTATTATATTATGCTTATTAGATGTTATCCTAAACCATCCTTTCCTGCAGAAGTATTTAACAGGGAATGCTGCCTGCTATGGAATAAATTGTGCCCCCAACCAATTATATGTTGAAACCCTACCTCCCAATGTGATGGTATTTGGAGATAAAGCCTTTGGGATCTAATTAAGGTGCAATGAAGTCATAAGGGTGGGGTCCTCATAAGGGATTAGTGCCCTTTAAAAAAGGACCAGAAAGCAATGTCTCTCATTCTCTCTCTCCCCGCCCACCCTGCTTCTTCCCCTCTCCTGCCCTCGAGAGGGCAGCCATTTACAAGTCAGAGTGATTTCAACAAGAATCAAATCAACTGGCACCTTGATCTCAGACTTCTAGCTTTTAGAACTAAGAAAATGAGTATCTGTGTTTAAGCTGCACACAGTGGTGCTCATTATGGCAGCCTACACAGACTAAGACATGTGCCTTCTACAGGCTTCCAGAATACTCACACTGCTCCAAGCTAGCAACTATTGTATTGAATTTGAATTGGGTACTTATTTGTTAATGCTCTTTACCAAACTTTCAGCCATTTAAGGGGCAAGGACTGTATATTTTCTCTCTGAACATTCTCATATTTATCTAAGTAAGTGAATGTTCCATAGATATTTGTTGAATGACAGAAGAGTGAATTCTGCCTCTTTCTTTAAACCTAACAAAACACTGTTGGGTGGGGCTGAGAGTGTGTTGCATAACCCAGAGAGCTGTCTGTGGTCACTGAGTTGTTCTCAAGGATAGTGGCTACTACCTGGTAGCCTTGGATACAAGAGGTGCCCAAAATCATCATAATGTCCTGCTGGGTGAGATAGGGAAAAGTGAATTGACTAGGAAAGGAAAAGCTTGACATCTGGCAGAGTCAATGTGTGATTAACAAAAGAATTACTCTGTGGTTAATTGGAGTATTGGAGTAACTCCTAGTTGCCAGCTATAATAGACAGCTATGAGACAATGGAGTAATAAAAACATTTCATTTCTAGGCCAATATTCTGGTCTGAAAAAATACACTGAGAAAAAATATTGTATGTATTGACACTTTTTTTTTTTTTTGAGACAGAGTGTCACTATGTCTCCCTTGGTGGAGTTCTATGGTGTCACAGCTCACAACAATCTAAAGCTCTTGGGCTTAAGCGATTCTTTTGCCTCAGCCTCCCAAGTACCTGGGACTACAGGTACCCACCACAATGCTTGGCTATTTTTTTGTTGCAGTTGTTATTATTGTTTAGCTGGCCTGGGCTGGGCTTGAACCTGCCACCTTCAGTGTATGTGGCTGGTGCCGTATCCACTGTGCTATAGACGCTGAGCCTATATTGACACATTTTGGTACCTATTATCTACATTATAACAAATTAAATTATAATAAGATTTATATTTTTGTATTTTTCTAAGCATTTTACTTGTATTATATTGCAATAACCCTTAAAAGTAAACAGGCCAGTACAAGTGTGATAGATACCAACCAATTTATTATAATGTCTGCCTAGCACTCCTTGGCCTGTTTTGGAGAAATGTTCTCCCTTATATTATAAATCATTCCATGCTCCCAATATTAAGGTTCTAGGGGAGTTCCCAAACGTAGAACTCCTCTCCCTGGCCACTAAAGGTCACATGACCCAAGATAAGCCAATCAAAGCTCTTCACTAGAATTGTTCCCATGGGAACTAAGAAAAAAGATCAACTTTCTATCTGGTGGTAGAGTTGGAGTAAATAAGCACAGGATTTGCCAGTGGTTGTGTGTCTCCTCTAATGGGAAACTCTCCTTAGGAAGAAGGAGACCAATATATTGAGAGAAGCAAAGGCAAGCAATGTCTTGAAGAACTAGCTCTCTTTTGGTTGTAAGTGACAGAAACTCAATTTGAAACAGCTTAGGAAAATCAGGGAATTCATTGGCTTATTTTACCAAATTGTTGAAAATATCATGGCATAATTGAGCCAAAAAAAATAAAGCTCAGAGAAGTTAAATGAGTTATGCAAGTTATAAAAAAGGAAGTAGAGATTACATGTAATGAACACTTACTGTAGGCTAGGCAGTGTATTTGTGCTTTATATACTTTCTTATAAGAAGATGCTATTTTTCTTATTTTACAGGCGGAAATGGAGATCACATAGCTGGTACTGGCAGATCTGAGATTTGAATACAAACCTGTCTGGTGCCAAAGGCCATGATTTATCCCTCTTATTAAATAGAAAAACCAGATACATCAAGTTGAGCAAGTCTTCTTTCTACTACATGATGGACTCTCCTCAAATCTTTGAGACAAAAGTCCAAACATATCTTCACAATTTACCTACATGTTAAAATATACTATCTAGCCCTCACCACTTTTTTGTAATAGAAAATACACTGCTCCTCTCTAATCATTCATCACCTGTCTAAATACTTCTTTTATTAACATTACTACAATTTATATTCCTGGGTAAAGAGTTGGTTGCATGAGGTGTTGATTCTGAAGTAGAAACCAAACTCGTCATTCCCACATCCTGTCAAATATAATAAAAATGTAAGATCACAAAAATCTCGATTTGGTACTTTGACCAAGCCTTTACCAGAGATGCTGTGAGGTGATGTGTTCCCTGAGAAAGTGTAGTGCAAAAAAAAACAGCAAGAAGGAAAGGATGGAGAATGAAAGAGAACTCCAAAGAAAAGACAGACAAATGCAGAGTGGAAGTATTTAGCAACGTGCAGAGAAATGGCCGAAGGAGCATGTGATCCAAACAGCACATGACGTTAACCGAGATGAGTGTGAAGAGTGGACATCTTGAAATAAAGGAGTTGCTCGACAAAACCAAGGATTACTCTAAAGAAGAAGAAAAAATCAGAGCAGACAAAAGAGTCCAAAAGTAGGGAAATATGGAGTCAAGCTTTGGCATCCACCAGCAGAGAAGAAAGAAAATCCTAAAGAGAAGACAATGCCCAACTCATAGCACACAGCTTTGGTTCACAATTTTCCTTTGGAGAAGAAATTTCTGGGAAAGCTGATAGACCCTCCAATGTGCTTAACTGGTTTGTTGCACCTCCCAACATACATAGCCAGGGGGAGGTGGGAAGTGGGGCACATTTCACAGAGTAAAATGTGAGATGACTCCATTCCATGGTAAAATGACTACCATTCCAATTACTCTAAAAGTGGATTAAAAGGTTGCTGAAAACCTATCACATGTGTTATAGAAAGAAGGTCAGCAGTTACATATCGTGAATGATTAAATAAAAATGAAAGAAAAAAATGGAGACTAATAACTAAGAAAATAAAGTTATAACCATGAAAGAAAATAAAAGGAAATATGGAGAGTCATTTAGCAAATAATAGTGGACTTTTTTAAAAGTTGAGAATTGAAACCAAAACCTTTTGAGAATATGAAAGTCTGAAAAGAGGCAACTGGAATTGCCCCCCAAAACTAGACAGGGGCAGACCCCAAGGCAGTGTTAAGGATTTTAGTGTGTAGCCTAAGATCTGTAGGAAACTACTACTGACCTCAAGGGAAGGGTGGGATGGTGAGATGCAGGGGTAACATGATCACATTTGCATTTTGAAGATTTCTCTAGCTGGAATATGGGGAGTGGGTTTGAAGAGGGCTAGATGAGGGCTGGGAGACCAGAAAGCAGGCTATCTCAAATGGTCTAAGTAAGAGATGATGGCAGGTTGGACTAGATTGATGGTAGTGAAGAAGGATAGAAGTGGGCAATTTGAGAAATAGTTTAAGAGCTGAAATAGATAATGCTTTATGAGACATTAGACATGGAGAACAAGAGAGAAGGTAGTGAGGACAAAAGATTAACAAGGTCTTATTAGAATAATTTTGTCATCCTCTATTAATTAGAACTCTTCAGGTTGCAATGGACAAGAAGTCCAACCGAAACTTGCTTAGACAAAGAAAAAACAGCATTTGCTTCTTTAACTGAAAAGTCCAAATATAATTCTAAATTCAGGTGCCACTTGGTCTGGGGACTCAAGGAATCTTACAGGAGTTCACCTTTTCCCAATTCTTGGTTCTGCTACTCTTTACATTGGCTTTGTCTTCAGGACCCCCACGAGGTGGCAAGGTGACTGTCACTAGTTCCACATTAGCAAATTCAAAGGCAACAAGAAAGTATCTCTTCACAGGCAATCCCACATAGCCTCAGATTAATAGGAAAAAAATTTCAGGGGAGAGACTGAGAGTCTTCACCCAAAGGAAATTCAGGGTACCCCCCTCAAAGCAAGGAGAAGCAGATGTTGGTGACCAAAAAACAGTGGCTATATATGACACCTTTCCAATAAGGTCATAGCAGTCTAGACAGATGCTCCTCTCTTTGAAATAACAAATTAATTTATAAACATGCACACGTTCCATTGAATAAAAACTGGCACAGTTCTTAGCTAGACTGTTTACCTCGTACAAGACAAGGTTGGCAAAACTTTTTGACAACGTGAAATTAAGGATGGATTGAATCACTCGCTGAGAACCAAAGTATAATTTTGCAATCTATTTGTTATTGTAAGTGAAATCTTTGGAATAATTTCCAGGCATCATTTTATTCCTAGGAAAGAATAATTGTGTAAATAAAACAAATGCAATGCATATTTGATCTCTAAAATAACTGATAGCTGTGCCATGGGCCTGACCAGGTAGGCAAAGAAGCTAAGAACAAAGGATGTATGTGGTAAGTCAGCAGACCCGACCTAGATGCAGCCAGCTTGTTGATTACTCATAGCTGCTGATTCCTTGCAGATTTCAGATTACAGATTGCAGACAACAGATAACAGTGATGGATTACTTACAACATGCAACACATGTCTCCACTGTGGAGTGGCAACGTGCAGAGTGCCTGGGCTCACATCTTGTCTCCTCTACTTACTGGCTGTGTGACCTAGAGCAAATTATTTAACTTCCCTGAGCTTCAGTTTCCTTATCTGTATAATGGGAATAACAACAGTATTGCTGTAAGTGGTTTTAATGAGAATTAAATGAGTTAATATTGTAAAGTCCTTACCACAGTGCCTGGCACATACCAACTACTATATATGTTGTTCTGTAAGCTTGAGAGTTTTTATTTAACCTGAGTCTCAACTTCCTTATCCACAAAATGAACGTAATAAAACCTACAACTTCTCAAGATGGTTGAGATTTAAATGAGATAATTGGATGGGAAGCTCTGTATGAGGATACAGAGTTTTGCACAAAGCAGGCAAATGTGGTTCTCCTTTCCCCCTTCAAAGACTGGTAAACACTTCTTACTGGTACACTAAGCATTGGATATGAGCTCTTTCCTCACCTACTTATTCTTTAATTCTACATTCTCCAATATTTCTCTATGGCCCTCACCATCTACCCCCATTAGACTATAAAATCCTAAGGCAAGTATGATGGTTGAACTGATCACCACTGCCTACCCAGCAGTGGGCACATGCATTGTGCATACCAACTGGCACATAGTAGGTGCCCAATAAATGCTTGCTAAAAAATAGATGGTTATTTAACCCTATCCTTTCCATGCATTTTGTCCACTTAATAGGGTCCTTCACTTCAAGACCGATTCGGCAAAATGGACAGCTCACAATACAGACAGTTTTCCTCCGTGTGTGTAAAAATTCCATCTCTATAAAAATAACTGAGCAGGGCTGCAACCAGCTGTCAGTTCGTGTAGACATGTGTGAGCACAGAGCCCTGTGTGATGGGCATAGCTCTTGAGTTGTGCCGCCTCACACTCTGTCAGATGGAATATGTTAGGAAAGGAAGTGTTAGCCCACAACTTTAAAGTTACAAGGAGGCATTTTGCAGATAGAAAAGTAAGGAGTTTGAGAGATGTATACTTAAAAAGCAAACAAACAACTCTTTGCTTCCAAAGTTTTAACTTAAAATCTGGCTGAGCTTGGTCCAAACTATTGTAACAGCAGAAACTTCGGGATGCTTCTCATCATTTGGATCCCCTTCCATTATTTCTGGTGTCCTAGGCAATAAATTTCAGCATTTGATCAAATCGTGGCAGATTCCATGCTATCCCATTCAGGTATCCCCAGTTTATCTATAATGATTTTCCTCTTGTCAGCTCATTTCTTAAACCTTTGCTGAATCTGGTTTCAGTGGTACTATAAACAATCATCATTGCATTGTAAAACTGGAAACTCTCCACTAAAATAGTGTTTTGATCTGGGTTGCCATAGTAATAAGTGTACGCTCCCCTCTTTGGAGGCCTTGTTATATGAAGTATCTGTGATTTGCTCAGAATGGCCCCAGTTCATCTGTCAAAATGGGTTTTTCCTTTTTTAAAATAATGATCTAGAAAATCCCACAGTGGCCACAAATATTTTACAACCATAACGAGGAGCATTGGAGTAGTCAAGCTTTATAAATCTATGCCATTATTATATTAGAATAAATCATGTTTCTCAGGTATATTACACAGGCCCCCGTGTAAGCCTAATTTTAGATCCACTGTTCAACGAGGATGCAGTTGTTTATAATGAAAAGAGAATTATTAAGTGTGACTTCAAAAATGTATCATATGTCAGTTCATGTAGAGAGACCCCGGAGCAAAAAAAATGGAAATTACTTCTTATTTCTATCAAAATACTGCAAATAGCTCTTCAGGTTCAAACTTAGTTACAATTAGAAAGTGATGAGCAATGATTTTTTATAACAGCGTGCAACTGTACATTCTATTCACGTTTGGGTTCAAGTTATTCATTGGTCGGAGGGGATAAAATGAGAAATCCGCCAAATCTATCAATGTCACCATGAAAAAAAAATAATGAGGGTACATTATTTAAAATAAAAATGCTCCAGTCAGTTACAATAATTTGATACAGGAACTATAGTATTTTTTTCCTGCCGGAATGAGAGTAAACAAACACTATATCAACAAACCAGCAATAGAATCTACAAAAAGGTGCAAGATCATTTTTCATCTAAGACAAATGGTGAAGTTGGTTACTTTCCGTAAGTCATACCAGCTCCAGAGCTGTTTTGTGTAATTCACTGCTGGCTACTGCCTCGTAATATCTGATGTGGGAATATTAACTACATCAGTGGGCGAAAGAACAGGAAGAATCCATCTGTATTCGATGAATTCTAATTAAAAAGTAATTACAGCACAATAATGTTGCTGCCAGGTTTTTCCCCTCTTCCCGACCACAAAGCACACACACGGAATGTTAGTCTGGGGCTATTTCCATCCTGCTAAACAACCAGAAAGGCAGGCAGGAACCAGCCCCACGTTTCCTTCCATTTTTCAGGTGACTTAGTTTTAAACAACTGCAGCCCCAGAAGACATTCAGGGCCAAGAGGTGATGCACATCTTCTGTTATAATTGACCTGGGCTTTGAGATTTCTCTGTCATGATGGATCCCAGAATGTTGCATGATGGGAAGACCCTTGTTATTCCTCCACCAGCCGAGCCAAACGGACAAGATCAAGTAGGCCTGGGACTTGGGAAAAAGGGGAAGAAATATTGACAGATAAGCAACCACTCCAGGAAATGACAGGCAGCTGGAGCGGTGTCGGCACTCTCCGGATTCAGATGTAATCCTTTAACCTCGTGTTCAAACTCTATAATCTTTCAATGAGATGGAAGAGAAGACGGAAAAAAGCAAATTGCTTAATCAAAGCCCTTAATGTGTGACCAGGATTAGTAACTAAGTCAGAATAACAACTGGAAGGTAGAGAAAGGCTTCATAAAATGGCCTCAGTCGTTTCTGCAGGGATGAAAATAAGAACAAGCTGGCATTTCAGTTGGCACAGATAACCTTTCTCTGCGAGCAAATGGGCATTCGCAACTGATTTCCTAGCCACCTGGAATTTTTCTTTAACTGCTAAGAGGAAGGTCCAGAGCCTGCATTTTTTTCTGGTTGCCAAAGCTCCCATTTCACCCACATTCTATAAAATCATCTTCATCTAATAGACAACATAACAGGTGTCAGCTGGCTTTCTGTCTAAAGGAGAAGAATCGGCACTGGCATAAGTCATTTGCTGCTGAGGGCACTAGAAGATGTCAGGGTTCTTCCTCAGAAAAGAAGTGCTAACAGACTAAAGTGGCTGTCAATTCACATTAAAAATGGAAAATAACAGCACCTTCGATTTATACAGCATCTTTGGAGGCAACCAGCCATGTTATACTATGCGTTTTCTGTTAACCTTCAGAAACAGTGGGAAGTTGCCTTAGGTACCCCCTCCTACAGCAGGGCAGTATGAGGCCCTGACGAGCGATTCATTATTACTATGATTGCACGTAGCAAGAGAACTCTTGTTGAAAGAAAGTATTTCAGTTATTTAGTTTACCAATTCTGCAATGTATTACCCGTGTTTCATGAAAATGATTTATACCACTGTAACTGGTTGGTCTTGGCTGAACCCATAGAACAATAGGTGTGTACAAGGTCTATAGTTAACCCACTGCCTCGCCTCTGATTTTGCATCTGTTGTCTATTGCTGTATTATCAATGTCCCTAGAACCTTGCAGCTTAAAATAATAAGAATTTATTATCTCAGTTTTGGAGTATCACAAATCTGAGAACAGCTTACGTAGGTGGTTCTGCCTCAGGGTCTCCTATGGGGCTGCATCACCTGAAAGTTTGATTGGTGCTGGAAGAAAGCTTTCTCATGTGGCTGTTGACAAGACTCCTCAGTTCTTCAATAGCCATTGAGTGGAAGCCTTAGTTCTTCATCATGAGGGCCTCTCTAAAAAACTCAGGACAGGGCAGATAATCTGTCCCAGAGCAACTGAGTCAAGAGAAAGAAAGTAGGAGGGAGCCCAAGATAGAAGCAGAACTGTCTTTTATAACCTGACATTGTCAGTATTGTCACTTCTGCTATAAGGTACTTGGTCACATGGACCCACCCTGGTGCAGTGTGGGAGTGGGAGGAATGCATAAGAGTGTGAACAATAGGAGGCAAGAATCACCAGGGCCACCTCTGGCTGGCTACAACAATTATGCTCCTAAATACATCTGAGGCCTTTGGTTATTTTCTCACATGCTAGAAGGAACAGGGTTGGGGCACTGGCTATTGGGAGATAGAAAGGTGTAGGTATGCTGTATGTGTGGGTATTTTGCTTGTTTCAGAAAGCGCATTCTGATGTTTATTGTCAGGCCAAAGAATTAGATTTGACTCCCTTGGTTCTGGGCCCCTGTCATAGCGGGCTAATTGGAGGTGGAGGGACTTTCACCCCATTTGGGAGAGCACCCTGGAGCCATGACATGTGGCAGTGGCACCTGCTATATCCACAAGGGAGTCAGCAAAGGGAGGTTCTCCTGGAGGACCCTGGCAGCATGGTGGAGAGATGCTTCTTCAAAAGGCCTACAAAGAGGACAGACAGAAGACCACCAGCAAACATGCTCCTAATCACACACGGGGCTCTCCTCAGAGAGTGACAATACCTGGAATGTTGAGATCTCGCCATGATGCCTTTGAACACTAATAAATCAATGAAGTTCATTAACAATGGCAGGTGTCCTCATTTAAACTTTCAGGCTGGTGAGATTGCAGCATAGAACTATAAATCTGCAGTATGCACTCTGAAGAGGGTAAGGTGATCTAAATGACATGGCCCCTGTCCCATCATAGCCTGCAAGCAAAATATGCAAGGAACAAACTAGCAGATAACCTGGGTTCATTGACTTCCCTGCTGAACCAGCTGTCAATGTTTCCATCCCTTGTTTTGTCTCTCACTCTTTTCTTTACAATATATCTATTGCTTTTCCCTGCTCCTCCCCAGATGAGCTGGCTACTGAGCTCTTACACTAGGCTTTGACTAAGTTTCCTCCTTCCTGATATGCCATCTCCTCAGATGTCCTGGAGCAGATCTTCTAAGAATGACCTGTTTGGGAGCTAGAAGAACCATACCCCATTCTTCTTTGTACCTCTAATACCTAGTATAACACCTGGCGTATAGAAGGCCCTTAGTAAATGTTCGAATTGAGCTGAATCATTGCTTTAGTCCTAATTTGTCACAGACCTTATTCAACACCAAAGCATAGCCTTAACTTTGAGGAAATTTGTACCAATGTCCTAATTCTCAGTAGGCAAAAATGTCATTCTTTCTCACTTACTCAATTTTAACACTTGCTACTCAACTACTAAACTACTTTATATGCTAGTTTTGCAGTGATGAGCAAACCCATAGGACATTTGATGTTATGAAACTTAGAATCCAATTTATCTAATAGGTGCCTAGCAAATGCTGGTAGATGATATAATGATATATGATAGTTATTCTCACGTATGTAAAGGACTATCTCATATGAAAAAAGACTAAACTGATATTTAAAGGACATAATTGGGTTCTATGAGTGGTAGTTACCAGGAAGTGGATTTTTAACTCAATTATAGTAATGACATTTTATTATGGGAATTGAACGCTGGGAAGAAATTATCTTGAGAATTAAGGAGTCTCTTAGCACTGAGAAGCTGAATGACCCTGGCAGCATGGTGGAGAGAATCTTGCCATGATGCCTACCCATTGGTCAAAGGATACTGTACTCCTCCTCCTAATAATAATAATGATAATAATATGAATAATAATGGTGGCTAACATTTGTAAGGTTCTTACTCTATACTTTGTGAAGGAGGTACCATTACTGTTATCATCACCATTTTGTAGATGAAGAACGAAGGCCCAAGTCAATCCTGAAATCAAACACAGGTAGTCCAACTCTGGAGTGCCACTTATTCCTCTACTAATAAGGGGAGAATTCTTCAATGAGTAGAAGGTAGGCAAATGTTCCTTTCTAAGAATGAGATTTTCTGATACTGAAATTCTCTTCAAGGGCAGCTATGAAACCAAGGCACAGGGTTTATAGTTATCTCTGATAAGGGTGGGATGTGGAGAGCCACAGAAAGCCGTACTGCAACTCTCCCACTTCCCAGGAGAAGTACGGTTTCTACAAACTGTACAAGACCCTGGCTTCTAAACTTGAGTTTAAAATCTTTGTGTAAACACAAAGCCTTGAGAGGGGTCATACTTTAAGCTGGTGACTGGTAAAGAAACCATATTACAGAAGGAAATTTTGAAAGAATCGGATCTGCTTTAATTTAAGAGAAAAAGGAGATCTGGAAAAAACATCAGACTCGAAGCAGTCTGCCAGCACACTGCTCCCAAGGAAAGAAGTGAGAAATGCAAGCGGCTGCCTACATATGGATCACTCTTCTCTGAAGCAACATTTTGAAATCACAGAGAAGCAACACAGGACACTCAGTCATATAAAAAAGATGATGGGGCAACCTCTGTAAAGTTCTTTTACAGTAGAACCTGCGTAAGTTGACCACCCAGGGGCTGTAACAAACTGGTCAACATACAGAGGTGGTGGTCAATATAAGGAACTTCCATTAAGTCCATGTAGTACGTGTCCAGTCTATACAAATTAGGTCAACTTAAAAAGATGGTCAATGTAGGAAGGTGGTCAACTGTGGATGTCCTACTGTATATAACAAGATCAGAGAATGTGTGAGGAAGAATAGGAGGATGAAGAACTCAGGCATCACGCTCAATCTGACGGCACTGTGTGAGTTGTGAGAAGGCTCCCTCTACTGCCCTAAACCTCTACCTGGTCCGACCAGGTACCTCTCTGGAGACTGTGCAGAGTCATTGCACCAGATAACAGGTATGGTGGGGATCGGGTAGCAGTTAAAGCCATTCTGATCTCTCAGGCACACAGCATCAGTTCTGCAACAGACTGGGGATGAAGTAGACTAACTGGGGACTTCCCTGAGCCATACTTTGTGACTGGAAGCCAAGTGCTTCTAGAATGCAACAGGATCCAAGCACAGGAATTGACTGGGATACAGCAGGCTCTGACCTGAGAGGTTCTGGGTGACCATTTGGTAGGTCCTGGGTGGGGTGGGAGAACTCCATGATCCCTGGGTTGCCAGAACCAACCTCTGACTACCTGACTTGGCACCCATGCAGTTCCAGAAGCCACAGAATGGTCTTCCACTTGTTTGGTCCCAAATCTGCTCTCCATTTCCTACTGCCTCCTGCCTGATCAGTTATGAACCCACCCTCCAGGTCATTTCAGATCCATCATGTTCATGATTCCACTTCTGGCTCAGAGGCCCTGCTCAGAAGCTCTGTTTCAGGTTCCTCCCCAGCCCTAGCTCTGGGGTGCTCATGCTGGAGCCTGAAACTCTATGTTGGTACCTCCATAACTCCTGCCAGACCCAGGACACCATTCCCAAGACTCCAGCACTGCACCTGGACAAACAGGCACAGAACACTCAGGTGCATAGACTGACCAGGAGCTGTGGCCTCTCCCTTATCCATCCCAACTGGAAGAGCAGCTTGGGCCAAGAAGTTGATGAAGGGCCACATCTCTCTAGAGTGCACAAAGTCTAGGCTAAGGCCTCAACAGAGAGTGGAGCCCACAGTTTTTCCCTTGAGGACTTGTAGAGGTCACAAGGTGCCCAGTTTGAGAGATCCCTGCCCACCAGGATTTCACAGAGATGCATACAAGTAGATCAGAATTTGAGAGCTAGACAGACAGATTGTGAATCATAGATGGCCCCATCTCCATAAGCAGACTTTCTGCTTGAGTGACGCCACTTCATTCCCTCCTTGGTGGCTCTCCCAAGAAGCTGGAAGCAGACCTTTGAACCCTGCCAAACAGCTGCCTTACTTACTTTTGTGGAGCTGAGGGTAGACTCACCCAACCCAGTCCTTCCTATCCTCACTCCCCCACTTGCCTCCAACATGGCAGAAAACTCATCTAGAAGGTCCACCATTCACCACCTGGGGCAATTGAGTGCTTCCCCTCAGGGGCCAGAACTGGTTACAGGTCCCTAAAACAACACTGAAGCTTGTTTCTTCCAATAAGCCCCACCTACTGTAAGGGAAGTCAATTCACATAGCACTTTACAACATTTAATGACTCAATCATACAGAGTGGGGTCAATTCTCACCCACAGCTAGGAACCTATTACTGAATGATTATTGGGTCAAGGATGAAATTAAGATGAAAATCATAAGATTCCTCAAACTAAATAACAAAAGGGACACAAGTTATCAAAATCTATGGGATTCAGCAAAAGCAGTCCTAAGGGGAAAATTCATAGCCATAAATGCCTACATAAAAAAGACAGAAAGATCACAAATCAACACTCTATTGAATCCTTTCAAGGAACTAAGGATTCCTTGAAGGAAGAGAAAACCAAACACAAATCCAGCAGTAGAAAAGAAATAACAGAAAATTGGTTCTTTGAAAAGATAAACAAAGTTGATAGACTTTTGCTAGGTTAACCTAAAATAGAAAAGAAAGAACCTAAATAAACTCATTTAGAAATGAAAAGGAGATATTACAACTAATATCATAGAATTACACATCTCTGTGAATTCCTAAAAAATCTCTATGCATATAAACTTGAAAACATTGAAGAAATAGACAAATTCTTAGAAACCCAAAACCTTTCAAAGTTCCATCAAAAAGAAATAGAATTTCACCACAAATAGGAGTTGTCCTTAATTTATCTCTTCCCATCCATCACCCCCACATCTAGCCCATCAGCAAGTCCTGACTCAAATTTATCTCAAATCCAACCACTTCAACCTCCTCATGCAGGCAACCAGCACTCTTGCCTGGGCTGGTTTTAGAGCACCCCTGCTTCTATTCTGTTTCCCCTATAATCCAGTACCCAGAGGGCCTTTTTTATTAAACATAAATTCAATCATGTTACTTCTCTGCTTAAAACCCTCCAATAACGTCCCATCACATTTAGAATACATTCAAAATTTTCTACTCTGGCATTCAAGCCCTCACTGATCTGACCCGCCTGTCTCTTCTACAGCCTCTCCTATACTCTCTCCAGTCCCTGGCCTGTGGTCTGGTCCTCAGGAAAACCACCCTGGTGCCCACTGGGAGCCTCGCCCTGGGACATCCTATGTTTACCTTCTTTTGATTCAGAGCACAGCTTAAAGATCACCTCACAGAGAGTCCTTCCCCCCACATCTATTGTAATGGAGTTACTCTACATTTTATTGCTTTACCTGCCTTGTCTACATAGCTCTAACTCTGATTTATTTCTGTTTGGTATCTTTCCTTTTTCCACTCTTTCTTGCTTTCTTTGTCTGTCTTCTCCACCAGAATGCAAAGACCTGTTGTTAACAGCTAAATCCTCAGCTCCTAGAACAAAGCCTGATGTCCAATAAGTATTTGCTGAATAAACAAAAGATAAAGGCTTAATGAGGTGCTGGAAATGAACATCCATTCCCCTGGCTTCTGCTTGTGCCCAAGCTCTCCTGGTCACAACTGGATAATATCAGGCTTTTCATGTCATGATAATGAGCTCAGCTCTGAGGTCTTGTAACCACTGAATAAAAAGCCTAACTCTTGGGGCAGATTTGTGAACTGTGTGAAATCAAGCATGAAAAAGAAACCAAGACTTTCCTACATGGATCTAATTTGTGAAGATAACTGCTAAGAAACTAGAAAAGGTTGGAAGGAAACTTCAGGATCAGGCAATTCCCCATTTGCTCTCAATGTTATAAGCTCTCTGTCCATTGAAGTGCTATCACTAATAGAACCTGCCAGGGACATAAAACTTGAGTTCAGATTTTATAAATTAACACCATGAGTGCCTTATGCCTTTGAGGTAGTTATGAATTGTATTGGTATTGGCCAAATTGAATGAAATCAGATTGGAGGCATGAGTTGATCTTTTTTCTCTTGAAGTCACTGTCTTGAATAAAACTCCAATACTATTCCTATTGAATCAAACTTTTTAGTCAACAGGCAATTAAGTCCTTAGGATACCCACACAGCTATACACATATACATATCATACACATACAGACATACACATAACAGCTGGGCACAGCTGGATTGGAGCCCTGACCTCTTAGCTATTAAGCCTCATTTCCCTTTTGCTTGTGCCACTCAGAATCATTCATCAACCAGTAGGGTTGTAATTCCCAATGTAAACTACTCATTTTGTATTCAGATGTGGACAGCAACCTCTGGAATAGCCCCCCAGATATCCTGTCCTAGGGGCCTCTCAAACTCCTACAGTGACGTTGTTGCAGCACCCATGCTACAAATTGGTTTCATGGTTCCTCACCCCTGGTACTCAGGGAATATCTGCTCTTATGGAGAAGGCTTCACTCATCTTTCTTTCTTAAATCAAATCAGTCTCACAGTTAAAAAAAATAATATGAAAGCAATGAGCATATGCTTTCACTCCCCAAGTGTCCTGATTTTGAGAATAAATGATGTGGTAATTATATATGCGGGCATTTAGTTAGCATTTTTAAAAAATATCAAACTTTCCAAATATTAATTTTTTTCAATGACTCTTCCTTTTGAGAGTGAAGTGGTGTCATTTGTCAGGCAGATGAGTGAGGAAGGGAGAACAAGTCCTATGAGTGGACAGCCTGGCACTGTGACAAAGGGCAGAGGGTAGGAGACCTGGTGGTGAGGCTCACCTGCCACCAGGCTCATACCCACAAGCTCTCCAGGACAAGACAGCAGGCTGAGCTACCTGCAGAAGAGGAAGCAGATTGAGTGTCAAACCTTTCTAATGCTGTAATTTTACAGTGTGTTGACCCACGTTCCACCTGGCCTTATGGCAGTTGGCTAAAACTGCATTGTCTTTAAAAATTATTATTTTTAATTATTACAGGTACCTAATGGTTGGATCTATTTATAGGGTACCTGTGATATTTTGACACAGGCATTCAATGTGTAGTAATTAAATCAGGGTAAGTGGAGTACCCATCACCTCAAGCATTTATCGTTTTTTTTTTTTTTTTTTTTAGGAACATTCCACTTCTACTCTTTTAGTTATTTTGAAGATCACTGTAACTTAGTGTTGACTACAGTCACTTTGTTGGGCTATAAAATTTATATCTAACTATCTATACTTTTGCATCCATAACCATCCTCACTTCACCCCCTCCCCACTTCCCCTCCCAGTCTCTGATAGCCATCATTCTACTCTCTGTCTCCAGGAGAGCAATTGTAAATTGCATTTTAAAAAGCACACATTTTCCCCAAGAGTGGAGGAAAACTATTTAAAACAAAGGCCCCTAAGCTTACATACATTAGAGAGAATAATCTCCTGTTCACAATTATGGAAATATCAATTATCCCAAAAGCAGTTAGTTTCGTAGTCCATTCAAACACAAAGATAAATTATTATACTTTCTAAAAAATGAAGACCATGGAGAGAAGATGTTAATAACGGAAACATCATTAAACAAGAGCATTTTATTTGGGTAACACAAATTATTCCTTAACATTTCTTTTTGCATGAATCGCCAAGCATAGTATATTCACTAAAGTATTTTAATAGAAAAGGTCATATCTTTCACTCCTTCGCTAAAATTTTGATCTTCTATTGTCTAACATAAATGGTGGGCACTTTCAATATAGAATTGGTTTATAAGGTAACTTAGTTCAACAAAGTGTGCTATAGTTATTGTGAGGCACTTAGATATAATATTTGATAACAAAAGTGTTCTTTTAAAAGTCAAGAATGGAACTGACTCTATCTTCTTCTTCTTCTTTTTTTTTTTTTTTTGAGACAGAGTCTCACTTTGTTACCCTTGGTAGAGTGCGATGGTGTCATAGCTCACAGCAACCTCAAATTCCTGGGCTCAAGTGCTCCTCTTGCCTCCGCCTCCCAAGTACTGAGACTATAGGTACCTGCCACAAAGCCTGGCAGGCAACTTTTAGAGATGTGGTCTCAGTCTGTCTCAGGCTGGTCTTGAAATTCTGAGTTCAAGTCATGCCCTGGCTTTGGCTCCCGGAGTGCTAGGATTACAGGCATGCGCCCCTGAGCCTGGCTTCACTATCTTTTATTTTTAAAAATAGTTTTGGGGTAAGAACCAGGACTGTGGATTCTGCTGTCCCTGGAAAGGGATGGTATTTCATTATCAGCAGGTAGGGTACAAGAACTTTAGCACTGAGCTCAGTATCATTTCCAACCCTCCCCCCCCAAAAAAAGTTTAGATAAGCTATGTTTATAAGTGGAATCACTTCGAATTGCTCACTACTTCCACAAAATCCATCTAGCATTTCCCAGAGCATCCAGGAAACCTCTGGGCAGGACCTAGACAGGCAAATGATTCAGGATATTACCGAAGTCTTTGCTCTTTATGTGGTCCATGGCTAGATACCTTCTCATGCTCTGCAGGCCAGTTACAAAATCAAAGAACTGTTTAGAAGCAGTAGTGAAAGAAAATAAGAGGTAAGGTACTGATCGAATGGAGAGGTAATTAACCATGCAAAATGGTTTTGAAACTAGGGGAGGGAAATAAGCCTTAAACAGGGTGTTTCTGTTGCAGACAAACTTGCTTTAAAGTGTTAGCATTTAAATAGTCACACCTCTAGATTTGAACTTAACACTCCATTAAGCAGCTGAGGGAGCTCACACCTCTGTCTGTGGCGCCTTTCACTCTTGTTGAAGCCCAAGGAAGGGGACAGGGAAGGGAGAAGGGGAAGAGTAGCTCAGCATGGAGCAGCAGCAAAGGCAGCAGTCCGGGTTCTGCCTGCTGCCCTGGCACAATCAGCATCTGCTTTCACTCCCCCGGTGTCCTGATGTGTCCTTATTTGTGGTCAACCAAAGGATAGTGACAATGCAACAGTTATTTATATTTGTATATAAAAATGGGAAATAACATTTTTTCCTTGGAAAGCATGCTTTGGTTTAAAACTTCTATGTCACTTCACATGCTAAGGCTAAGGGTTCATGACTACAGGAGGAAAATCTAAGAATTAAAATGCAAGGCCAAGCATGGTGGTTCACGCCTGTAATCCCAGCACTCTGGAAGGCTGAGGCAAGTGAATTGTTTGAGCTCAGGAGATTGAGACCAGCCTGAGAAAAGTGAGAACCCATCTCTAAAAATTGCTGGGCACTGTGGTGGGCACCTATAGTCCCAGATACTTGAGAGGCTAGGGCAAGAGGATTGCTTGAGCCTAGATGTTTGAGGTTGCTGTGAGTTATGATGCCATGGCACTCTACTGAGGGTGACAAAGTGAGACTCCATCTCAAAATGTTAAAATTAAAAGACCTTGGAAACAGGCCCAGGAGGCTGCAAGGTTGTCATTTTGAAAGTGAGAAACTGAGGCTCAGAAGTTGAGTTGCCTGAGGCCACACAGCTAGTTAAGGTAGAAGTCGGAAATGAGAATCAAGTCTCCTAAATGTAAGTTATACATTTTTGATGTGTTGAATATTTTTAGGAATGTAAATCATGTTTTCAAGAACAGAGGAATAAAGTACAGGAGTTGTAAGCTGTACTGATGCCCTCCACCAGTCAGAGGTCTCAGAGAATAGGAGGAGGGTTTGGGGACACAGTACAAACGCTGACTCTGAGGGTGAAGTTTCTGAGGCTCACTGATAATGTCAACTGACGAGGAGATGAAGAATTCTCCCAGAATAAACAGAAGCTAGGAATCCAATTGACTTCTGGCTTTGCAATTTAATAGCTGGTTGACCTTGGTCAAAGTTACTGAATGTCTTGGTCAGATATGGTGGCTTACGGCTGGCTGTAATCCCAGCATCCTGGGAAGCCGAGGTGGGTAGAGTGCTTGAGCTCAGGAGTTGGAGACCAGCTGAGCAAGAGTGAGACCCTGTCTCTATTAAAAACAGAAAAACTAGCCACACGTAGTAGCTCACATCTGTAGTCCCAGCTGCTGGGGAAGCTGAGGCAAGAGGATTGCTCAAGCCCAAGAGTTTGAGGTTGCTGTGAGTTGTGATACCATATCACTCTACCCAGGGTGACCAGGTAACATTCTGTCTCAAAAAAAGAAAAAGAAAGTTACTGGATGTCTTTAAAACTTCTGTTTCCTCAAGTATAAAATAGGTATAGAATGAATATTTGCCTCAGGTGACTATTGCTTAAATAAAAGAGCATATGCAAAGCCCTTGGCCCAATGCCTGGCACATAGTTAACTGTTACATGCCCATTGTCACTATCATTTGTCATTAGCAGCATCACAGCAGCGTTTTTCCTTCAGTCCTCACCTGACCCACTTTGTATCATCAGCTGACTTCACAATTCCACGCCACTCTTTTTACTTAAAAACATAATGTCCTACCCTAATCTCATTTAGTGCCACATAGCTCACAGAGATAAATACTATTGTTCCTCTTTTAACAGATCGGCAAACAAGCTTAAGGAAATGAAATAATGTGTTCAAGGTCACACAACCTGTAAATGATAAAAACAGAATTCAGACAAATTTTTCTTGTCTTTTCTGGTTGTCTCTGGTAAGAAATTATAGGGTGAAGTGGTGAGGTGAAAAGGGGGGAAGGCAGAATGGCAGCTGGGAGCTGCTGAGAGGTGGGTGGCCTGGGAAGGTGACAGGGTGCTGGGCACTGGACTGTCCTGCACCTGTGTCCACATACGCTCAAGGTTTTCTCTACATAGTCAATCAAGGGATGTGAGCTTAAAATCTGGAGGGAGCTCGGTCCCGGCCTTCAGAGTCAGAACTGATGCTATCTGTCTCCTCAGCAGAAAATACCCTGCTAAGACCCCCAAAAGAAAGCCAAGCTGGATGGGTGCCTATAATGAAGACAGGAGCTGGCCCTGGCAGCAGATGGGACAGTGAGAAGTCCCTGTGCTCTCTGCATTTTCAAGCCCTTCCCCTGGGGGGAGACCAAGTCAGGGAAGCAACCTCTCTGTGGTTCATGGTTCTTTGTCATTCATTGGGCTATGTGGTATTAATTTGGTCACCATCAGGACTCTTTCTGTGAAATGGTGGCTAGTATCATCACAATTACCTGATTTGGAGTTATTTCTAAGTACACAATTAGGACTTTCAGTAAGGAGCAGACAAATTCAACTAATAAAAGCTAATTAGTAATTAGTAAACACACAAGCCAAACAGAGGCCAACACAAAGTAACAGATCCTCTGTATTCATACACCTGAGGACACCCATGATGGAGAGACCAAGGATCTCCGCCTTCCCCCGAGTTCTCCGATTGTGGCTCCATATGACTGTGACTTTCAGTAATTATGATGACATGCTTTGGAGTCAAGCAAACTTGAATTTGAAGCTTGTCCCTACACCTTCCACCTTGTAGCACTGGACAGGTGACTTAACTTCTCTAAGCCTTCATTTCCTCACATATAAAATAGTGGTGGTAACACTAACCTTATAATGCAAGCTATGTACTTATTTCTTTCCTGACACATATTAAATGCCCTATCAGTGGCAGCCACCTTATTCTGTTAGCATCCCTGCTGAGAAGTTCAAGCTGTGACAAAACACATCTCTTCATAACTCTCATCTCCTTCTTTAGAGTATATCTACTGGACCAGCCTTTGGCTCACGTGCAGCTGTGGGACGAGAGAAGAGGAAAGGTAACAATCTCTCTCTTCTCTTCCTTGACCTTATGCTGATTATCAATTGCATCAGTTAAATCATGGAAACTGTTTATCAAATCTGCAAATTATATCAAACCAAGAGAAGTGGCAAACACATTCAGTGAAAGAATTTAGACTAACAAATTCACACTGATTTTCAAAATGAACAGACTGTAACATGATAGAATATAATAGAGGGTCTTCATTTGAGTCCAAACCAATGCCAGATGCAGGAGGGTCAGATTGAGAAAAAAATAAAACAAACCCCTCAAAAATTCTCATAGACTTCTTATTCATATGTAAACTCAATTTAGTTCATACCGTGATATTTCTTTGCTGGTCTTTTTTTTGGGGGGCGGGGGCTGGGTCTGGGTTTGAACCCACCACCTCCAGCATATGGGGCCGGCGCCCTACTCCTTTGAGTCACAGGCGCTGCCCAATACCGTGATATTTCTACCAGAATAATGGATGTAAACTTGCCTAATATGTAGACACATAGCCTATAGCCTAAAACGTAGTCTGCCTGCTATGACTTGGATAAGGTTTGGCCCTACTATGTCTCCTCTGGAATTCAACTTCCAGTGCTTGCAAGTGGGGCCTGGTGGGAAGCATTTGGATGATGGAGGCAGACCCCTCATGAATGGCTTGGTGCCATTCTCCCGGGAGTGGGTGTGTTCCCAGTCTTAGTTCCCATGAGAACTAGCTGTTAAAAAGAGCCTAGCATCACTTCCCTTCTCTCTTCTTTCCTCTCTTGCCATATGATCTTCCCTTGTCTGCTCCCTTTTGGCTTCCACCATGAGTGGAAGCAGCCTGAGTCCCTCAACAGAAGCAGAGGTTGATGTCACACCCGTAGAAATGTGAGTTAAATAAACGTCTTTCTTTATGAATCATCCAGCCTCATGTATCCCTTTATAGCAATGTACATGAAGATGTTTGCCTTTTATCCTTCTTTCACGAAGGAAAGGAGATAATGTATTCTGTAGCACTAGTGTTAGGCAAGACCCAATATGTAGTTGGGTCATTCTTTGTTAAGGAGACTCAAGTATCAGCAGATGTTTGTACCAGATGCCATTAAGGTCCTTTTAAATCAGAAACTATCTTTATGACAGTTTGTGCCATCTCCCAGAGCCAATAATCTTCCTGTCAGAACACACATGTAATCTTTTTATAATTTCTAAAGAAAGTGAACAAATAAATAAAAGGTCACAGGTGTAGGTTTCTATGTAATTTTTGAGTACCAAGCTTCCCAAGTTCAATTCTTTCTCAAAGAAAATAACTTTCCAAAAGGAGGTATGAATTGGCTTCCCTGGACCCTGGGCACATCCCAGCTATTTCATCCTCTGGGATTGTATTCAGCCTCCCGTGCCCTTGGAATGCCCCACCATCCTCTCTCTGCCAATCTATCACCTCCTTCAAAATCTGGCTTCATGGGCTGAGAGTGGTGGCTCACACCTGTAATCTTAGCACTCTTGGAGGCAAAGGCAGGAGGATCCCCTGAGCTCCAGAATTCTGCAGCAGCCTGAGCAGAAGTGAGACCCTGTGTCTACTAAAAGTAGAAAAATTAGCTGGACATTGTAGTGGGTGTCTGTAGTCCCAGCTATTCAGGAGGCTGAAGCAAGAGGATGGCGAACCCAGGGCTCGCTAGACTTTGCTAGGCTGAAGGGCCACAGCACACTAGCTTGGGCAATAGAGTGAGACTGTGTCTCAAAAAAAAAAAAATCTGGTTCCTTGTTAGCCTCCTCCTAAAAGACCTCCTTGTTTCTCCTATTCTTCTAAGTTGCTCAAAGACTGTCTGTATTACACCCAAATAAATGTGCTCACATGGTGCCTATGACTCATTCTCTGGTTGTTTCATGTTTCTGTGCCTCTCCACCTGAATGCCAAACTCCTAAAGGGCAGTGAATCTCTGTCAATGAGATGAAAGGAAGAAGCACTCTGGATTTTTCTAGTGATCATACCACATTGGGCACAAAGCACCCACTGGGGTCCTAAGACCCACGAAACAGCAATGAAATTCCACTCGGATTAAGGTCAGATGGTGCGATCCAACTCAGAAGATCAGACACATTTACATTCTGTTCTTAGTAGTTCCGCAGTCCTTCCAAATCACCAGGACTGCACACATAAAAGTTTCATCTAGCCACTAGCTCTAGCTGAACATATCACAGGTTACTTAAAGTGCAATTTATTTTTAATAGAAAAATTGATTCTGGAATGAATCATGAAGTAGCCTCTTTTTTTTTACTTTTTTGGTAGTAGACTAACCTTTTAAAGACTAGCATTCTTGCCCTAGAGAGGGGCATAAAAGTTTAAAAGGTTATTTTCCACATTTCACGTAACCTGTGTGCTCACCTTTCCTATCTCCTTGCTGGATCTGCACACAGGGTGCCTGTGGCGCTAACTCGCTGAAAATATCGGCTCCATTAATGCATGATTTACTTCTCTTTACTCGGCAAAGTACAGACCCCACATATTTCAAAGCAAATTCAAGGCTTTGTGATTCATTACCTACTCCATGAGATGTGATGGCATTGAATTCTCTCTCTCCGAAACTTGAAAGAGCAAAGCAAATGCTGAGGAGAAATCTTCCCTGACCCACCCAGAGGAGAGGCTTGCCCTCTGATGTGAGTCTCTGTGGCACTCTCCACTACTGCCCCCCTTAGACTTATTAGAGTCCATCATGACTGTTTGTTTACCTGTCTGTCTTCTGAGTTCCCCAAGGAGCTTTCAATAGCCAACTCTCAGAGAGCAGAATTCTGCCCTGCCCTTCTCTTTTTGGCCTTATGTTATGGGCACTAACATATGGCACATATGTGCCATCTAGATCCTTCTTGGGACAGGATGGCCATTTGCCCAGCTGCTTGAGTTGCTGCCTCACAGCTGAGTCTGTCTTTGGGAACTGCACCCAGCTGAGGGCAGGCATTAGCCCTCGTCCAATGTCTAGCAATGTGAGGACATGAAGGCCCAGACTCATGGCTTCCATTCAGGATAGCTCCAGATCTCTGCACTATCAGATTGTTTGCAACTGCAGCACAACTTAGCTTCCCTTCAACCCTGCCCTGCTTCTCCCACTGCCTCACGGCCTTTATTTCTGATAGCCCCTTCCAAGAAATCTACACACATCTCCATCTCCAAGTCTGTTTCTCAGGGAAACCCACACAAGATGCTCCATGTCCTAGCACAGAGTCTACAGCTTAGTAGGTATTCCATTAATATTTGGGAAAATAATGAATGAGTAAAGAACAAAGAAAATTGGGAGGCTGAGGCAAGAGAATCACCTAAGCCCAAAAGCTGGAGGTTGCTGTGAGCTGTGATGCCACTGCACTCTACCAAGGGCAACAAAGTGAGACTCTATCTCTAAAAAAAAAAAAAAAGAAGAAGAAGGGCTCGGCACCTGTGGCTCAATTGGCTAAGGCGCCAGCCACGTATACCTAAGGTGGTGGGTTCGAATCCCCAGCCTGGGACCGCCAAACAACAATGATGGCTGCAACCAAAAAATGGCCGGGCGTTGTGGCGGGCACCTGTGGTTCCAGCTACTTGGGAGGTGGAGGCAGGAGACTCACTTGAGCCCAGGAGTTGGAGGTTGCTATGAGCTGTGATGCCATAGCACTCTACCCAGGGGGATAGCTTGAAGCTCCATCTCAAAAAAAAAAAAAAAAAGAACATAGAAAATTAATAAATACAAACCATTATATATTCCAACATTTTACTTCTACTGCTCTCCACACCCTCCCAGGGCTGTGGTTCTTGGTGGTCAACACACAGTGCTAGGCAATACTCTAAATGGTAGGGAATCAGAAACAGCTCAGGCTGTCCTTGTTGGCACCCAACAGAAAGGAGACTGCTTCATGTCAGCACTGGGTATTGTGTTCCTTGCAGTACCACTACAGTAGTGATTCCATTTATAGCCGAGATATGTAATTGCACCCCTAAACATCTAATCTTTATTCCTAGCTTTGCATATGCAACATCTCATGATACTCTGAGACTTGTAAAATGGAATAACTATGATATTTCACCTTAGAACCATATAATTGATTCTAATTTTCTCTTTAGGAAGTATTTGTTTTTAAGAAAGGGAGAGACAGCTTGGCACCCGTAGCTCAGTGAATAAGGGCACCAGCCACATACACCAAGGGTGGCAAGTTCAAGCCTGGCCCAGGCCTGCTAAACGATGACAACTGCAACCAAAATGCTGGGCGTTGTGGTAGGCACCTGTAGTCCCAGCTACTCGGGAGGCTGAGATAAGAAAATCACTTAAGCCTAAGGGTTTGAGGTTGCTGTCAACTGTGACACCACGGCACTCTACTGAGTGTGACATAGCAAGACTCTGTCTCAAGAAAAAAAAAAGAGGGGAGAGAGACAAGGACAGAGGAGAGTAAGTTATTCAAGAACTTCTGCAGTATTTGGGCTTCTAAAGTTCTTGAATAACTTATTCTCCTCTCTCCTAGTCTCTCCCCTTCTTAAAAACAAATACTGGCTAAAGATAAAATTAGAATTATGATTTAATAAAAAAAAGTTAAGAGGGAATAAAAAGAACTTCTGAGGATAATATGACCCTATTAGAGTGAAGAACTAGAAAAATCTCCAAATCCAAATATTATAGTCCAGAATTGCCAAATGCAAAGGACAGAGTGTTTGTGGAGTAAAGCAAGTAGCACAGGTCCCAAAACTCTAACCAGAGCATAGCTAAGCATGAAGGAAAGGTTTGCCGAATCAATGGCATTAACATATGTGAAACAAAGATACAGAAACATGACCGGAAAGGCTGCACTGAGACAAGAATCAGTGAACCAGAAGACAGAACAATAGAAATGACCCAATCTCTACAACAAGGAGAAAATAGATTAATTAACACAAATGAATAGAATCTCAGGGACGTAGAGATAAAAAGAGACCTAACACTTTGTCATCATGTCCCAGAACAGACACTTCTTAGAAAGTAACAATTTAGATGACATGGACCAACTCCTTCAAAAATAAACACAAAATAAAATAAAACACATCTTTCAGTAGCCCTAAAACTATTAAGAAAATTAAATTTATAATTCAAAAACTGTCAGTAGAAAAAGAATCTACAAGCCCAGGCAATTTCACCAGACAATTCTACAAAATATTTAAAGGAAGACTAATACCAATTCTATGTATTCTCTTCCAGAATAGGAAGGAACACTTCCCAAACCATTTTAGGAAGTTAGTACTACATGGAAAGGAAAAGAAGACAAAAATAGTATTAAAAAAGATGAAGAAAAGTACAGACCAAAATTTCTCCTGAATGTAAACAAACAAAAAAATCCTTAAGAAAAATATTAGCAAATAAAATTCAGCAATAAATAAAAAAATTATAAGTCATGACAAATGGAGTTTATTCTAGGAATCCAAAGCTAGTTTAATCTTTTAAAATCTATTAATATAATGTACTATAATAATAGCCTTGAGGAAAAAAAACCCATGATGACTTCAAGTGACATAGAAAAGGCATTTGACAAAATTCCACATCCTTTCATGATAAGAACTCTCAGAAAAGAAGAAATAGAGGAGAATTTCCTCAACTTGCAAAGAACATCTACAAAGTTAAGAACTAGAAAAA
>CAUYQV010178734.1:0-10794 GCA_963574575.1 Galagoides demidoff
CTACCAACATAAAAATAATTGTGGCTCGGCACCTGTGGCTCAATCGGCTAAGGCGCCAGTCACGTACACCTAAGGTGGCGGGTTCGAATCCCCAGCCCGGGCCCGCCAAACAACAATGATGGCTGCAACCAAAAAATGGCCAGGTGTTGTGGCGGGCGCCTGTGGTCCCAGCTATTTGGGAGGCGGAGGCAGGAGATTCGCTTGAGCCCAGGAGTTGGAGGTTGCTATGAGCTGTGATGCCATGGCACTCTACCCAGGGGGACAGCTTGAGGCTCCATCTCAAAAAAAAAAAAAAAATAATTGTGAAGAAACTAAAGAATAAGTGAAAAATTATAGATCCCATTTTGACTTTTAAAAAATTATATGCAGACACCAAACGTGTCTGGGAAGGCTATTCACTAAAACATTGTTAATTCTTATCTCTTGGTGGCAAGATTATATGTGGTTTTTATTTTTCATTCTACTTTTTGGTGCACCCACATTTTTATAAGCACATGTGACTTTTGTAATTCTTTTAAAAGTTATCCAGTCACCATTTTAAAGAAAAAAGACACTTGGCTCTTAACTAGTGTAATGAATATCAAAGTCATCGCATAAAGTCGTCATTTTATACTGTAATTCATAATCCATTACACAAGTTACTGTTTCATACTATAATCTGTAGTGTATTATATAGTTTTTCGAAAGCAATTTGACATACATGATATTGTTTAATCTTGAAAAAATGTCAACAAGAAAGGCAGATATGATATGCTAATTCCTCCTGGATTGTACAATGAAGCCAGCCCACGCAAGCAGGAGTGGGTTCACATTTGCCCACAGCCTGGGAACCCAGGGTCTCACATGGGGTCCTCCTGTTCATTTCTGATGAGGTCTCACCACGCTTTAGGGAGACGGGAAGCAACCCTGCATGCGATCCCATCCCGCCCTGCTGGTCTCTGTCTCCCTGGCCATCCTCCCTGCCCTCACTTCTCTCATCCCCCCATTCCTGTTCATAAAAGCGACTAGACTGCCTTTCTCTGGCTTCCCTTCCATCATCTGTTTGCACAAGCCTAATCTGCAAGGCCAGCTACAGTTGAAAGCCTTGTTTTTCACTCACATCTCACATTTCCCTTTCTCTCCTATAATGATAACAATTTAGGTATGTATAGCACTTTGCAGAAGGTTTCCCCACACGTCACCTCACCGCATCCTCCCAACAAAGCTTTGAGGTCTGCTCATCAGATAGTGTTACTCCCAGCTTAAAGATAAGGAAGCCAAAACACAAAGAGGTTACTGACTTGCCAAAAATCACAGTTAGTTACTGATAAAGACAGGACTAGAATCCAGGGCCTCACAGAGGAGTTCAGAACCCTCTGCGTGCTTGCTTTGATCCTGCCTTCTAGCATATAACCCACTGATAGGCTCTGCAGAGTTGAAAACTGGTTACAAACAAAACTGATGAAATCGAGATGGTGGGTTCTATTTCTGGGCATGTTGCCTGATCCCCGCTGTGGCCGGCTAATGCATCTGTGGACCTGTGAAGGCAGGGCCCAGTTGCAAAGGGACCAGCTGAGAACCTGTAGATAATTCAGCACAATCCCATCACACAATGAGTTTAATAATTTGGTTGCCTATTCTTCTAAGGCTCTATATACATATGCCCATAAATATATAACTATTCCTCTAAATACACTGTGAGAACGTGTTTCTATCATACTCTCTATGTCTTTCTCTCTAGTTTTCTTAGGATAGTCTCAAACCATGTCTATCATCCTGTACAATTCTGAATGGCTCTCCCTCTCCCTTTCAAAAATGTCCCAGCGTGGAGCATAATTTACGTGGTCATCCTATATACACCCGAAGAACAACTGAGCAATTTCAGTAGACACTGCGCAGTATTGATTTTCAAAGTGGTGAGCCCCTAATGCGTAAGAGGGGTCCCTGCTATGGAAATACACTGCTGGAAAAGTTCCCGGTGCTAAATGGCCTTCACTAAAGACACAGATCCCTTTGTGTCACACTGGGCTCAGGTTTTACAATGCAGCGAAATTCTGGCTAGCTTCAATCCATTTGCTAAATGATTCGTGTTTTTCTGCACTTCTTTCCTTCACCTGATACTGTATCTTCACCTCATTGTTTCTCAGAAGTGTTACTTTCTTCATTCATTCTTTAAAATGAGAAGAAACAAATTAGTATTCACATTGTTTTGGCTCATTATTATAAGGCCTCCCACATTTCCCAAAGAAATCCTGCTGAGGAAAGGGCCTAGAACAATAGCTATTTGCTGAGATTTTCATGGTAATTCAAGTCCTGTGTTTTTGAGCTTGTACTCTGTGGCACAGGGAGGGGCCCTACTCTTGAGTCACTGAACAACCAGAGACGATGCTGTGGCTCATACAGTTGATGAACAATTGTATTCAGTGCTTTTTTAAAGTGCCAGTACCGCCTCAACTTAAAGGCCTAGTCCTTTTCTCAGCAAGCTTGCAGCTTGTCAGCAGAGGACAGACAGAGACAGCACATAATCAGACATCAAGAATGCATTCGTGGGGGTGTGGAGAGCGGTGTGGGCTGGAATAGTCACCAGGCAGGTCATTGTTAACACACGGCAGGGAAACACCTCAAGAAAAGTATCTGACTCGTGTCTCTAAGGCGAAATCCATATTCTGTTGCGAAAGATTCTTTGGTCATTTTTACAAAGATCGGTCTTCTCCTGGCACTGTAACGAAACCATACTGCTATCCTTTCTGCAGTGTGTGTGTGTGTGTGTGTGTGTGAAGATAATGTCTGGAAGATGTGAATAAACACATCCCTAGTGAAAATCGCAGTAGAAAACAGACAGCAAGAGACAGAAGAGCCTCAGATGTACTGAAGCAAGAATTTAGCTATTTGGTGACAATGTATCCCCTTTACAATCCCTAATCATCGGTATTTACTAAGCACCCAGTTCTAGACTGGGCGCTATGACAAAGATCTTTGCAGTAACACCTGAGTTGGGAAAGAAACAACAGGGCATCTCCAGACAAGGAGGGAAGGGCTCTACCAGTCAAAGACGTCGTGTAGCCAGACGCTGCACCAGGCTCTTGACACATAGAATCCCTTGAACCATCTTCCCAGTTAGCTCCGAGAAAACACTGTGCAAAATAGAAAATAGGGTTCAGACCAGGATCTCAGAGTTTCAAAGCCTCCATTCTTTCAACATCCCACGTTTTCCTTGCTCTCATTTTAATCGAAGGTGCTGTTTGCTGGCACAGCTGAAGAAACGGACCTGATATCTGGGTGTTTTTTTCCACCAGGATCCTTGCAGCAGAAGATGTCCTAACTTCAGTGCAACAAAAAACCTGAGTGATAACATCGGATTTTGCCGGGATGGAGTCACATCCTGGCTGCATTACAGGAGCCCAGGCCTCCAGCAGTGAGCACACCCATGTGTCACATTCTCTCAGCAGCTCCAGGGTACGGGAGAGAAACTCTGGCATGGGAGATTGTCTTAAAAATCCCTTGTATCTGTCCTTTGATTAATTGCATAATTATTTGAGCTCCAAACCACATTTTTTCAAATGTTAAATTACAATTATTCCGCAGTTTCGGGAACAATATTAGCTGAGTCTTAGAGCCAGCAGGTCTGGGGAAACTGAATTCAAGCTTCCATGATGCCAAAGTGCCAGTGGGTCTGGACAGGTCACTAATGACTGGTCCCCAGTTTCCTCAAGAATAAAGTGAAGGGTTTCAACTCTCAGATGTGTTTATTTATTCAATACATATTATTATTTAGTATCAATACCCAGGGCTGGCCCTCATGATGTTTGTGGTCCAGGGGAGGGGACAGCCCAGACCCTGGAGCTACCTGCTTACAGGGTTTCTTTCTTTTTTCCTTTTCTTTTCTTTTCTTTTTTTTTTTTCTTTTTTTGAGACAGAGTCTTAAGCTGTCACCCTGGGTAGAGAGCCATAGCATCATAGCTCACAGCAACCTCCAACTCTTGAGCTCAGGCAATCCTCTTGCCTCAGTTTTTCTATTTTTAGTAGAGACAAGGTCTCACTTTTTGCTGAGGCTGGTCTCAAACTCATGAGCTCAAGCAATCCACCTGCCTCGGCCTCCCAGAGTGCTAGGATTACAGGCGTGGGGCTTACAGGGTTTCTTTTAATGGGAAATGAGAATCTTCTCACGCAGGGATGTCCAACCTGCAGCCTGCAGACCACATGCGGATTATGTCAGGATTTTTTTGCTTATCTGTGGTGGCAAATATGAAAAGTAAGCACAGAACTTTTTGGTTTTTGCTCATCAACTTTCATAGTGTTTGTGTATTTAACGTGTGGCCCAAGATGACTTTTCTTCCAATGTGGCACAGAGAGGTCAAAAGGTTGGACACCCCTAGAAGTCCTTTTGCTCACACAGGATGATGATGGGACGAGAGGGGCCCATCACCACACCATCCAGCCGAGACACAAGCCTAGATGGGGTTCCAAAGCTGCTTCTCGAGAGAACCAGGGGAGTTTCAAGGAGGACACGGTAGTGGCCTGAAACTTGCTCACAAGATGACCAGGAGACACTAAAAGGGAATCGAGCAGATGAGCAAACAAGGAAATGTAGGAAACACAAATACCGTTGGGAAATGCAGAGCATGGAGTTAGCTGGAAATCCAGAAGGGGAAGAGCCTGGAAGTGCTTTGCAGGGGTACGGGGAGACCTGCCCTTGGCCCAAAAGTTCACTGCAAGACCAACTCACAATCTGGGCAGATCAATAAGGGAACGGCTTGTTTACCACGAGCGTGGGGAGAATCAGAGTGATTACTCAATGCTCCACTGAGGTGCAGATATTTTCATTCCTGACCTTTTGGGGGGTGGGGAGAAGAGGAGCACAGGTGATTCTGTTGGGCCACTGGGGATGAACAGGCACCGGGAGAGTGGGGGGTGGGAGGGGGGAGACAGACTAACCTAAAAGCCAGCTGAGAGACACGTGTCAGGTTAGGGTAATTTGACAGGTCTGGTTGTGTTTCTGATCATTTTTTCCTGCAATATATGGAGATAACAGGGAGAGGAAGGAAAGTCCTTTCTTATTATTATTTCAGGTTAATGTGAGGGTACAAACAACTTGGTCGCAATATTTGCATATTTAGGTAGAGTCCCTCTTATAGTTGTGTCCCACACCCAGGAGATGTGCCACATACCCTTACATTGTGCCCATTATACGGGAGCACACCCAGCCCCCCTTCCCCTCTACCCCTCCCTCGTTCCTCCTCCTCCTCCCAACTTGAATCAAATTGAGTTTTTTCTCTTATGGGGGCATATGTTAGATTGTCTACTGGCTTTATATCAGAATTGAGTACATTGGATACTCGCCTTTTCATTCTTGTGATAAAAGAAACACTTGAATGTTTCTTGAAACACTAAGAATGTGTTTCACCTCCATCCAGGTAGATACAAAAGATGTAAAGTCACCATCTTTTTAATGGCTGAATAGTATTCCAGTGTGTTCCTGGAATAATACATTCCTGAGTTAATGTAGTTTGGACATTTAGGTTGTTTCACATTTTGGTGATTATAAATTGAGCTGCGATAAACAGTCTAGTGCAAATGTCCTTATGATAAAAGGATTATTTTTTCTTCTGGGTAGATGCCTAGTAATGGGATTGCAGGACCCAATGGGAGGTCTAATTTGAGTTCTTTGAGGGTTCTCCATACTTCTTTCCAAAGAGGCTGGATTAGTTTGCAGTCCCACCAGCAGTGTGAAAGTGTTTTCTTCTCTCCACGTCCACGCCAGCTTGTGCAGCTTTGGGACTTTGTGATGTGGGCCGTTCTCACTGGGGGTAGGTGGTGTCTCAGGGTGGTTTGATCCGCACTTCTCTGATGATTCAGCACGATGAGCACGTCTGCACGTGTTTGTTGGCCATTCGTCCATCTTCCAGTCCATTGTTTTTGATCTTTTGATAGATGGGTCTGGTCTGTGCAGATGGAGGGAGCGGCCTTTCCAGGGCTCCATGATCTCAAATGGCCTCTCACTCAAAATATTCTTCATACCAGTGAGTCATACTTGGGGGTGAAGTTTCCTGAGTTCCTTCAGCTTCCCCGAGTCACCCTGGTGCTACCCCTGTGTGCACGGCTACCATGCAGGGTCCCCTTAAGTGAGCCGTTAATGGTTATACTAGTTTCAGAGTGGAAGCAGCCTCCTTTTGCCAGTCTCAGGTATGGGGACTCTGAGAGTCAGGGAAAGAGCGCAGGCCTCGTTCTTGGGCTTTTATGGTGTGTTTTGTTTTCAAAGAATGTTTCAACTTCTGGAATATCACACTTATTTAAAACTCTATGATCTATAGTGATGAAACTCCTAAGTTCCTCCCTGGGGCTCCCAGACTGTCACATAAACTAGTGTTTTACTTCTAGTTTGTCCTGGAGAGAGTCTGGAGACGACTGGAGCTCTTCCATGTGTCCCTGCGCAGGTCACTGTGCTGCCGCCCTCCGCAGGCTTCCTCTGCAGTCTGTGCCTCCACCCCCTGTGCTCATCTGCTTCCCATGATTCCTGCTGGGCCCTGGGCGGTGCGGCAAGGCAGTGGGGCATAACTCACTTTTATAGAGCGTCCTTCATGCAAGCCATCACGGGAGCTGCTCAAACACTGAAGAGAAAGGGTCTGCTGCAGGCTAAGATTTAAAGGAAGGGACTGATTTAGAGGCTCAGGGGGCAGAAAAGAAATTTCAGAGAGATGGGTCAGGGGAAGGGAAAAAACAACCCCTGCTGTCATAAACCGTGGGCGAGAAAAGTGGCTAAGTCTGGGGTGACAGGAACATGCAGGGCAGGGGGCAGCTGGCCCCCGGAGACACTACAGATACTCTCACTCCATTCAGGAAAGAGAGGGAATCCTTCCAAGGCCTTCACATCCAAGAAACCCAAGACGATTTGAACAGCCAGGAAATGGCAGTATTATCTCACATAACCAGAAGTGCTGGGAAAGAGAGGTCTAGTTAATTCGGCAGCCTGGCTACCTCCCCAGAGCCGGGACTCGGGCCACCTTTCTGCTCTGAAGCCCTCAGTGAGCAGACTTGTCCTCAGACCGGCTATCCTCAGGGTCACAGGATGGCTGGCTCAGTCCAGGCAGCACATGGAGACACAGGAACATCTTGTGGCAACAGCAGCAGCAGCAGCAGAGGAGAGAGAGGCTGTTTCTTCAGCGACCCCTCTGAGAATGAGGACGTTTCCCAGGGGCTGCCAGCAGACTTCACCCTGGATTGGAATCCAGTCTCTTTCTAAACCAAACACAAGCAAAAAGAGAAGGATCCTCAGGATGGGCCAAGACCAGTCAGGATTCCCTCTGAGTCACACAGAAGAAGGGCGGGCCCCGGGGTTACATCCACAGGTAGAAGGGAATAAGGGTAACCTAGACGCCAAATCTCTGTGTCTGCTACAAAGGGGAACAAAATGCACACAAGAGCATTGACCTCGTCCAGATCCCTGGAGGGGCAGGATGAATGCGGCACATAATTCCCTGCACTATTCTGGAATTGAGAAAGCCCATCCTAGAGGGGGAACATCCCACAGTGAGAAAGAAAGGAAGGATTTCCAGGTATAAAGGCACATCAAGAGGGGCATTAGAGTAGGGTGGGGTCCTGAATTCTGGCCTCCTTCTGGAGTGAAATTAAGTGTACTTAAAGATGAGAGAAAAGTATCAAGTATGTCTGAGATCAAAGATTTCTGCCCTTGGCAGATGGGACAGGGAAAAGGAGACTTTACTTCTGAATTGAAGAATGGAGAGTCTCAGCCTTTGGAGAGCAAGACTCATTCCTGAGAGGGTGGAGCAGCCGGAAGGTGAGGCAGGAATGGGGCACCGGAGACCTTCTAAAAGCCCAGAGCAAAGGGTCGAAACCCTCAGGGAGACACATCCTGGGGAGCGTGGAACCAACCTGGACCTCATGGGTTCTGAGCTTTCCACTGACCCTGAACCTTTGGGGGTTTGAATTCATTTACTGAGCAAAAGTCTTCTTCCCAAATACTAAAGAAAACTAGGCTCTAAAAATTACTGAACACCACTGGCTCTGGAGAAAGCACACAGGGATGAGTAAAGTGTAATGAGTCACTCACATGCGGATTAAATTTCTCCAGCCCAGAGAAAGAGCCCTGGGCGCAGAATGTGCTTTCGCTTTTAGAACCTAAAACATTTCTAAAGAGTCTGAAGCCCTTCAGACAACTTACAATTCAGCTGCATTCTTTCTCTCACACCTGGTGCTCAGACCTGCTGCCCCTCCGAGGGGACGTCGCTTTTGTTTTTTAATGTTAACATCTTGCTCCGATGTGATCAAAGATAGCTGATACACACATGATGACAGTGACCGAGTTATTATTCTACATCCTAACTGCAGAACTCAACATTCTGTATTCTAGGTTGGGCAGAAGATTTACAATGCTGAGAAAAATGACAGGGGGAAATAGAGCAATCTCTTCTAGAAACATTAGGGGGTCCACAGTGTGTCATGCGATCACCTGTGGGAAGTTACTGCATGTGCTCTAGAGAGCAGGTACTATGGGGGCTGTAAAAGTATCTGTTTCTTGGCTCGGCGCCTGTGGCTCAAGCGGCTAAGGCGCCAGCCACATACACCTAAGGTGGCGGGTTCAAATCCAGCCCGGGCCCGCCAAACAACAATGATGGCTGCAACCAAAAAATAGCCGGGCGTTGTGGCAGGCGCCTGTGGTCCTAGCTACTTGGGAGGCTGAGGCAGGAGACTGGCTTGAGCCCAGGATTTGGAGGTTGCTATGAGCTGTGATGCCATGGCACTCTACCCAGGGGGACAGCTTGAGGCTCTGTCTCAAAAAAAAAAAAAAAAAGTATTTGTTTCTTTATCAACTTGCTTCTTGCTCTGGACCAATGCCACTTGGTAATTGGCTCGATTTATTGTGTCACCAAGGTCTCTTTCCCCCTCTTTGGAGTCAGTGGCCTCCCCTTAAGGGCCTCTCCTTCTGTCCTCCCTGGCACTTTTCAGTGGCTCCACACCAGACCGTCTTCCTCAGCTCCACCGCACAGGCGCCTTTCCTTGTGGGAGATAAACACGGGGAAGCTGCGATCTCGCTGACTCCTTCACTTCTCCCCTGAACTCCACTTTTTTTCCTGACTACCTCAGAGAAACTCCCTCTGCCCTCTTTAGAATCTGCTCAGAATGACATCTAACTAATCTGGGTTTAGCACTCCTGCACGGTCTGATCTGGGTGTAGAATTTAGAGGATTTTAATGAAAGCAGAGTTTCCACATCTTCCAGGCACCTACTGTGATGAATATGATTTCCTGAAAATGAACTTCAGGTAAGTTTCACATTCACAGTTATGCTCGCCCGGGACACGAGGTGCAGGTGTTGTGAAGGCTCCCAGTGAAGCTCAGATGGGTGACCACGCGGACGTGTCTGCTGCATCTGACTTTGGCTGAACACATCTGGTGTGACTGTGACAGGCTGTGCTCCATCTCTTGATATATCTCACAAGGATCCAATGAGATAGATATTCTCGCTATCTCCATTTTATAGGTGAGGAGGCTAAATTCCAGAGAAATCAAGGAACTTGACCACTAAGTGGCAGAGGGGAATTTGAAGACTCCAGCACAGCAGAGGGGTCTGGAGCTCTTGGCTGGGCCAGACATGAGCACAGGCCTCGTCTTGCCAGCCCTCATTCAGCTTCTAGGAGGGAATGGTGCTTCAGGGGAAAGAACCAGGGTTTTCTTCATTTCTTCAACTAAATTATATTTTCTAAGATGTTCTGATGAAACCGAGGGGAAGCCTCTCACCCATCTTCGCTCCTTCAGACAAGTACTGAGAGCATCTCCCAGCTCCTGATGCAGGGAGGCGGCTTACACAATCATGAGGAGAGTGGCCTGTTCTATTAAAGGAAAAAACCCAAGGACAAGTGCTCCAGGCTCCTCCCGCTTCACAGCAGAAGACTTCCCCACATCTGGAGAGACCTCCTCATCCAGGAGAAGAGATCATAGATCTTGGGCTTGAATTTGGATGTGTATTTGAAGAAACAGGAAAGGAGTGTGCGGCTGACACAGGAGAGGGTAACCGGTGACCCTATTCAAATTGTACAAGTCCTGGGAAATTTTCTCTGGGAGCCAAAATCCAGCCTTCTTCTCCTCCCTGCCTTTGACAGAAGACTCAAAATAGTGGATTTCCATTCTTTCCCCCTTCCTCTGCTCCCACCCCCCACATTCCTACCTTCAAAATAAGACTTTTTTTCCAAATTCAGCCAAACAAAGTTTCTGGTCTCCACCACAACAAGCACATTCACAAAGCAAATGAGTAACTGGGGACATGGCAAGTATCTCAGCTGATTCACAGGAAGAGAAAAGACAAGGTAGATGCTGCCAGAATGGAAACACTTTCTGGAAAATTCTTGAAAATATTCCTAAAATCTCAAATTGGGCAAGTGAATGTACTCTGAGGAAAATCTTGGAATTTCCCAGAAAATAAACAAGGTGAAATTGTAAAAAGTGTTAAAGTGATGGAAATAAAAATGTTAATGCCTCCATAGAAAAGCACATTTTTTTCCTCCTCTAACTTTGCAAGTACTTGAGCTACTGCTTAAGGAATCCCTACTAGACAGAGCGCAGTGGTGGTCCCAGAATTTTCACACACAAGGGGCTTATTGGAGATAATCTGAATTTAGGGGTGTTGGGGACTTAAAGACTATATTTGTCAGGGTCCACCAGAGGAGCAGAACCAAGAGGACAAGTAGAGAGATAGACAGACAGATAGATAGACAGACGGATAGATAGATGGATAGACAGACAGACAGATAGAGAGATAGACAGATAGATAGACAGATAGATGGATAGACAGACAGACAGA
>CAUYQV010178737.1:0-37915 GCA_963574575.1 Galagoides demidoff
GGACTTTTTCTTCTTGGAAAGTGAAGCAGAAATGTGCTTTCTCTTCGAAAATAGGAGAAGTGTGTTACTCATCCCTCTCTCACAGATAGTAAGTAGTAAGAATGTTTCCCTCACCTTCTGAGTACTCAAAATCTCCATATTCAGCCAGATGCTAAAGATCACTGAAGTGTGATGGAGAATCGGGTCAAATCTGTAGCTATAAAATGTTTAATTTCAGGATTTTTTTCTTTCTTTTCTTTGCTCTACAAAAGTAAGGTTCTGACTTAAGGACATGAATGATCTTCACCTACTCTGTTAGAACCAGAAGTATCTTTCTGTGTCTGTTTATAGTTCTTGTTTAATTTATAATCCCAATAGGTATTTTAATGAACATGTTTTTTAAATCAATTTTCATATTTCATATACTTAGGATATTTGATGCACATATGAACTGTTCTGCTTTTATCCTCACTGCCTTGCTTTATTTTGTTTATTCTGATTAGAAAATCACTACAAATAACCTATGCATCTTTCCAGACTCTTCAAGACAGAGAGTTGATGTTCTGATCAATGGCCACTAGATTGAAGATTTGTTTTTTCCATCTTCAGGGGTGAAAGGCACAGGTGTGTTATGAGGGAAAGCAGGTTACTATCTGAAACCCAGAGACAAAACTACCAAAAAGTTTGAGTAGGAAGGTAGTTAACTTTAAAGTAATCTTTGAAAGGATAGGCCAGTAAAGGTAAAAACCACAAAGGCTTCCTCCTGGAAATAACCACCCCTAGTCAAAGCCAATCAGCTACAAGCAGGAAAGTGAACAGGTCTTGCCTATAAGCAAGACAACCAATCGGAAGAACTGTCGCTTGGAAACACCCCCTCCCTTTGCAATGATTACAATAAAAACCCCAGTGAATGTAGACTTGGTTCCTCAGCACCGCCCTGCTGCGAAGGGATCTGAGGGTCCCGCCTCCAGCTTGAATAAACGCCCTTTTGCTTTTGCATCAGAAATCGGCTCCCTGAGTGGTCCTTCAGAACTCCGAAATGGGCATAATAATCATCAAAACTCTTATAAACAGTCAGTATACATGAAAATACATAAAGATGGGGAATTATGATAATGTTTACCTTGATTTCTAAAGATTTGTCCTCATCAGTTAAGGCAAAAGTAGACACTGCACCATGCAAAATGCCTAACGCTTCATTCTTCCTAGTAACGTGACTGGATTTAATATTATTAATGTGGCACTTGAAACTCCACTCCAGAGGAAAGGAAAATGCCACGAAAAACTTAGTTTTGTGATTGAATTGCACAATTAACATATAAATTTATGATGCTAAAAAAGCAATATTGTTATGGATCAGTGCATTGGCCTTATTAACATTTCTATTTAAATTAAAAACTTTCATAAGATTGTTTTAGCTTTTTTATGACTACCAGTAATACAGAAACTTTGAAGATTCGAGTGATAGTCACGTGCCTTCAGAGTTTATGAAAGGAGAAGTAACATTTGGTCAGTCTTGTTCACTGTGTATGTTTTACGCTGAGCACACAGTAGGAGGTCAATAGAACTTTGATGAATATGTGAATAAAAGCAACTGGAAACATCTGAAAATATGAAAGGCGCCAGCCTCAGTCTTCTTAAAAGGCCTTGTTAGTTTATGATGGTGATGAAAATAACCAATCTTTAAAAAAAGGTGGGGGGGAGGGGGAGAACATAGTTCTCTTTTACAACTGTGTGGTGGTCTAAAGATGCCCAATTTTTATGAAACATTTTAAAAGGGAACTTTTTATCTTAAAATAAATCTGATATTAATACATGAAGCAGTGTCTTAGAAAGTTCTTATTATTTATTTTTAGGGGGTATTTTAAATAAATTAAGCAGTGTGGTGATAACTCTAGGCATAGAATAAATGAACTGTTAACCCACCCTTGAGGAGAATCGACATTTTCACCTGTAATTTATCTAGATTGGCAATAAGAGGAAAAGAAAGGCAATACTGGCTTCTTCAGGCTCTGGGTTTAGGAAAGGATAAAATGATTATTTAATATAAATTGGGGATTTCTTACCTTTTAAGATTGAAAAGATGTTAGAAATATAACCATAATGACCCTGGGGTAATTTGCAATTTAAAGCAATTCAGAAAATGGGACAAATTATGTAGCAAAATAGTGAGAAATGAGATTCAAATCTCCGTTTATTTGCTTTGAGCCAGGCAATTTTATGAAGTGACTTAATCTCTCTGTATCTTGGTTAGAGCGTTTATAAAATGAGGATGACAATACCTATTTCATAAAGGCTATTGTGAGGATTAAGTGAGACAACTTCAATAAGGCACAGTAGGACGCCCGGCATCCGTAAATATCAGCACCGGTTTCTGCGCCCTCCCAAGAGAGGCAGGTTTTGAAGGAAACCAGTTAGACTCTCCCACTAGGAGAGCGCTGACAGCACCAAGAAGCCTGGCCTGCCGGGCCGTGTTTGGAAGGAGCCAGAGCAGGGGGACCCGGGGGCACCGCTCTCTGCAGCCCCAGGGCTCAGGGCAGGAGACCTCTGCGGAGCTAGGAGTGTCACCCCGCGCGCCGCGGCACCCCCAGGCCTCCCTGACCCAGGGGGCGCGCGCCTGTGGCCTCCAGGCCCTGCGTGGCCACTGTCACAGCCCCTCTCGGTCGCAGGCCCGCTCTGGCATCGGCAGCGTCCCTGGTCTCCGTCCTAAGAGGCCCTCCCGTGACTATTTCACACACTGGGGTCTCAGGAGGGCTGGTCTCAGACATAATCCTCCTGGCCTTGCAGGAACCCATCGCACCTCCTTGGAAGGATCCAGAGCGTGGTCTGCGGGTGGAACTTCCCCAGTGAGTGGCAGCGCTTGGCTGGGGTCTTGTTCCTTCCGGCACATACTCATGTGAAACGAGTCTGGGAAGAGAGAAGTTGGCTTCAACTGCTCGTCCGTTTGTTCATTCTCAGTGCTTGGATAACTAACAGCCCCATGATACAGTTTTTCTCATCTTCCCGGAGGTCCCCTGTGCTGGGGAGGGAGAACTGAGCTAAGCCCAGCGTGGGTCTAAACCTGAAGCTAGACGCCCGACTGCTTAGGTTTCAATCCTGCGTTCTGGTGCACGGCCTGGCGACTGAGGTTAATAATACTGTATCATATACTTGGAAATTGCTAAGAGCAGCAACACTTTCACCACACACACACACACAGTACCTGCGAGGTGACGTGTATGCTAATTAGCTTGATTGCAGTCATAATTTCACTATGTATATCCAAATATCACATATACACGAGTTTTATTTGTCAATCAAAACTCCATTAAAGCTGGAAATATCTAAAAATGTTTAAAGGAGTTAACTGGGGTTAAAGACAGCGTTGTTGAGTTGATTGGGCTCAGGGTCTACGGCCTCTTTTTCATTTCCAGCAAGAAGGTAACCCTTGTGTAGAATTGATGGATGTGCTTAACGACTTGAAGACTTCTATTTTTTGGCTGTTGGTTTAGCTGTTACTATTTTACCAATTCTCGCTTCTATTCTTATGCCATTAATAACACCAGAGAGCAGCTGTGTTAAAGCTGAGGCCATCTCCCAACTTCGCCAGGCTTTGAGGTCACCAGCTATAAGTAGTTCAAAGGGATTCTGCTCCCTGCAAGCCCTGACGTTTCCCCCACCTGTTACATGCTAAGGGCAGTTCCCAACTTCCCTTGCTAATGTAACCCGTCTACATTGATTTCTCTGGCTTGTTTTTCCTTCTGTTTTTTTTTTCCCAGTGAATATTCTCATTCCCTTATCTGTTTATTATTCATCTAACTTGGTGTTTTTCAGTCTTTTTTTAAAATCTCACAGTGCACTTGAACCTATAGTTAAACTCCCCTGGCACACTTCTGTTGATTGATCAAAAAAAAAAGTAAATATATATATGTATGTATGTATACATATATGCTGTACTTTGAACTTCTTTAAAAAATAATTAAGGATCTTAATTTTTTCACTGCCCACCTAAGATCTTCTCACACCTGTGTGCCTTGGCACACCAGTTAAACATCACTGATCAAACTTAACCTCTCTAGTTAAACTTTTTTTTCAGCCTTACATTATGCTTCCCTAATTTTTACATGTTTCTCCTCTAATGGTTCAACCAATGAGCTGCTCCTGCCTTGGAAAGATCAGCACTGGAGGTTTCCTTTAGGGTAACATCAGCTCCCTCTCTACCTGTCCAATGTATTTCAGCCTTTAGATGGATTCTCCATTGTCAATATGTGAAGATTTCACCGAGTGTGATCCCTTATGAGGAAAGTGTTTAACTAGACAAAGAGAGCCATGAACAATAAGAACACAAAAAGAACAAACAAGGAAGTACCTTTGATGTGGCATCAAATATTGTGCCAATGCCCAGATCTGGTGTTCATGAGTTTGATATCAATTATGACATTTTGATGTTCTAAATCAAAGACATAGCTAAGATCACAGGTACTACGGAGACCTTAAAAGAAATGGCTGACCTTTAGCGAGATCTTTGTAGCATCAATGGAACACATGAAAAAGAGAGCCATTTAGGAGGCCCAAGATTTCATTCAGAGGATTTCTTTTTACTAAGAATTTGTGAGGTCTCGGTTTATATTCTTTTGTGTCTGATATGAATAGTTCACTCTTATTAGTGTTAGACACAATTTAATGTTAAAGAATTCAGAATATTATCAAATAATTTCATTTGCTTACCTAATTCCCAAGCCTTCCAGAGTTATATTATTCAGTTTCAAATTTAGACTAATTTTTAAAAGTAATCAATCAATAATGCCACAGATACAGAAAAAGTGAGCTAATTGTTTTCTCTAATCGGCCATATTCGGACTCTGTAGAATTTTAGACTGGCAAGAAATGTTACTCATTAATAAGTTAGGCTTCAAGCAGATGAGCACAGCCATTGTCTGTGGTTAGTACAGACTGAAATTGCATATCTTGGAAGAGAGACACATTAGCTTTGGGGCTAAAAACTCGAAATGATCAGATGTAAAGCTCAGTGAATAAGGTCTGAGCTGTCTACAAAGTTCTGCAAGCAAAGTTCTAGCCCTTTTCCTCTGGTCATCAGGAAACTTACATTCTCATATAATCACCGACCTGGATGATGGCTTCCAACTCCAATATGTTATGTACTCTTTGGGGAGATAGATGGTTCTTCCTAACCACTAAATTTCTGGGGGAAATCTCCCTAGAGAAATATACTGCTGTAATTTCCTCTGTCCTCCCCCCTGTCTAGATACATCTTGATGAATACATCATATATATAAATATATACATATACATAATAATATATAGACACAGTATTTGTTTTCTATTGCAGCATCCTATGTTGCCTTGACCTTTATACCTGAAACAACACATTATTGATTACCTCACAGTTTCTGCGGAGCAGGGGTTTACATCAAGCCTAGCTTGCTCTTCTGCTCCTAAGGTTTCAATCAAAGTGTCTGCAAGTTCGGGGGGGCTCGCCTGGGCGGTCAGCTGGGGAGGAATAGGCTTCCATAGCCATTCAGGTGATGGCAGAGTTCATTTCCTTGTGGCGAATGTCTGAAGCCCACAGCTCTTATAGGCTGCCTGCAGTTCTCTGCCACGCAGGCCTCTCCAGAGGTGGTTCTCAACCTGACTGCTTCATTAAGGCCAGCAAGGGAGTAAAAAGGGGTACCTCAGAGTTTTCTGGCCTCTGGTCTTAGGAAGCTAACCAAAAGATGACCATTTGTCACCAGGAGTTTTCCTGCAACCCATCTGAAACAAGGAATTATAAATACTCCCACTCTATCTCTCTGTATCTCTTGACTCAATGTTCTGGATCTCAAAGAAGGACCAGAATAATTTACCGAACGTCCATTTCCATTCAAGGGCTTGCATCTATGGGTCCTTTACTTCCTGAGAGAAGAGCTTCCTGAGGTTTCCAAGGTGGAGCCTCAGTAAGGGTGTGCACAGACTCATTCCTTTTGCTTTCCTACTCAACCTCTGTCTGCACCCTTAGGCAATTTCATCCATTCCAAAGGCCTTCAAGATAATTTATATCCCAGTAAGTTCTGGAACTGCCTATCTGAGGCCCAGAGCTCTCTTGCCATGTCCACTCCCATATCACAATTGATTCCCCAACATTGTACTGAACTGTAACTGCAGTTATGTGAATCAGAACAGTCGGAAACAATTGGTTGCACTCCGGCCCTCTCCTCTGCCCACACCCACTCTCACCTCTGTCCTTCCTCTCATTAAATAGCAACACCATCCGTTCAGTGTCTCCAGTCACCACAATGGAACTGATTCTTCATTCTTTTCCCCACCATTTACAAATTATCAAATAACAGCAATTCAACCTCCCAACATTTAAGATTTTTATTAGGAGCACTGCATATTTGTAGCACAGGTAACATTATGTAAAGAATAATCATAAAATTAATATGGATAAACCCACTGTTCAAATTGAGAAATACTCTGCTCCTTCCTTTTAGTTTCACTTTGTTCTTATCTAAGATCATCTCAGTGCCTCCTCACTCCAAAGTTACTATGATTCTGAGTTTTGGGTTAATCATCGCCTTCTCTATGTGTTCTGAAACAATACAATGTTTATCTTTGCCTGCTTTTGAATCTACAGAAATGGAAATCTAATGCATGCTTTTTTCCAACCACTTTATTCTTCTCACTCAACACTATGCTTCAATATTTATCCATACTGTTGCATGTAAGCAGAGTTAACATATAGTAAAACTTTTTTATGAATATACAACTTATTTCTAAATTTCCATGATTATTTTTAAATTGTTTTTTATAATTATAACATTTCCATAAAATTATTGCATATGTCCTCAATCTATATGAATAGGAGTCTTATTAAAGTTTACAGAATTTCTTGATTGTTATGCATGCGTATTTCTAACTTTGCTACCTAACACTAAGTTACTTTCTATGTGTACATAAAAATCATAAAAATATAAATGGTCTCTTGCACTGTTTAAGAGAGTACACATTGCTCCAGGCCAATACTTGATTTTTGAAGACATTTATTTTTGTCAGTATAGTGGGTACAAAATAGTATTTTGTTGTGGTTTAATTTTAATTTCTCTGAAATTTAATGTAGGTGGATACATTTCTTATTTATTGCTGACCATCTGTTTTATCTTTCATGAAATATATGTTTATATTTTTGTCCATTTTTCTATAAGGTACTTTCTTTTTCTTAGTGAATTTTAGAAGTTCTTTATATATGTGCATTGACATCATTTTTCAGTTATTTGTGTGCAAATTCCAGCCTTCTAGTTGCTGGCCTTTTGCATTTAATTATAATCAACTAAAAATGTTTTTCTCTCTTTTTTTTTTGAGCAACAGAATTTCTAGAATTTAATGTAAATTAAGTAAACAACATTTGAAGCAGTTTTATGTTTAAGAAATTCTTTCACTCTCTAAAAGACAATAAAATATCTTACAATTTATTGTAATAGTTAAAAGCTGTCTTAGCATCTAAGATTTTAACCTCTCTGGAACTGATCTTTGTGTTAGGTATGATATAAAGAACAAATTCCTTTTTTACAATTGAAAACTGTTTGGGTACCATTGACTGCAGGACATGCCAGTTTTCCCACTTTATATCCTATTTCTATCTATGGGTAGGTCTATCTCTTGGTGCTGTTTTGTCAGTATAAACTTAAATATTACAGTTTATCATAAATCTGAACATCCAATAGAGAAAGTTCTCCCATTCTGCTTTGTATTAAGAATTCCCTGACTATATTTTCCTCTTTTATTTTTCAAATAAATTAATTTTTAAAATATTTGCCACTATCCACAAAATCATTCTGTTAAGGCTGTGATTAAATTTGTAGTGAAGTATAAATCTATTTGTGCAGAACTGACAACTTTTCGGCATCACACCTCTGCGTCTTTGAGCGTGGTGTACTTTACTTTTATACGCAACAACTCATTAAACTCTCTTATTAATCCTAGAAATTGGTGTCTTGAATTTTTCAGAGATAATCATGTCCACTAACCATGATAGATTGGTTTCTTCCTCTTTAATCCTTAAAAGTCTTATTTATTTTTCTTGTTTTAAAGAGAGCTCCAGGACATCTACCAAAAAGGAAACGGAAGCTGCGCTAACTTACTAGCAGTTGGTCATCCTCCCCGTCCAATAATTCAACCTTTGATTTTGTTAATACAGTAGCTTTGCTTTCTATTTCATTATTTCCTAATCTTAACTGTATTATTTCCTCAGTTTTGCTTCCTTTATGTATTTTCAGGTTTTTTATGCTTTCTGCTAACATTTTAAGTTGGATAATTACTTTTCAAACTTTCTTCTATTCTCTGAGATATATTAAAATAAAATTTAAATATTTAATATTGACTATGTTGATATTTTAATTTCCTTTTCAATAGTTTCTGTTGTTGCATCCCATATGACTTGAAAGAGTTCTTTTATCATTGAGGTCTAAAGATTTTCTAATTTTTTTATTATGAAATATGCTTTGACCCACGAGTTGTTTAGATGTATGACATAAAATTTTTTAACATGTTTTTAATTTTCTTGGTATCTAAATTTTAGCAATTTAGATGTTAATCTAGGGTTAAACAATTTTGGTTTGTGTGGTGTTAAACCTTTGGAATTTTTCAAGACTTTCTTTATAAAACAGTATGTTCAATATATGCTTAAAAAGAATACATATACTACAAAAGCTGAGTATACATTTATTTATTTAAACATGTATTTTGTTTATGAGAAAAATCTAATGTGTTAGTTTTGTTGTTAAAATCATTCATGCCCCCACCTCTTATGTCATCTACTTGTTCTATGAATGAAAAGGTCTGTCTTGAAATATTTCAAATTCGTTAATTTCAAATAAATTATTCTTTAAAATATTTGCCATGAACTACAAAATCATTCTGTCAAAGCTGTGATTAAATTTCTGTTGAAAGTATAAATCTATTTGTACAGAATGGATGTGAAATATCACTTTCTGTATTTTGAAGTTATATTATTTGATGTTTACAAATTCAGACTCTTGTATATTCCTGATGAAACGGTTGTCATTATATTGTTACCTTCTTCATTGCTAGTGACAGGATTTTTGTGTCATCCTTTTTCTGACATTAATACAGCACAGCATAGTTTTCTAGATCACCCTTTCTTTGAGATTAACTGTAAGCTTAGGATCCAGGAAGAGTTGGGAAGAGAGGGAAGAGAACAAACTTTGCTTTGGGTGCCAGTCATTGAAACCTAAGCTCTAGGCCACCCAGTGGGAGTGGGGTAGGGGTGGATACACTCCCTGATGCTTGGCCTCAGAGTGTACTGACCCCCTCCCTTCACTCTGTGCCCCAGAGCATTTGCACTTCCCTCTCTTGCTGCATAACTACCTTACTTGTTTTCCAATATTGATATAAGGATTTACATAGGTGTATACATACATATCCACATATACAGTTATGTAGGTACGTAGAGAAACCATTTTAGTCCTTTTATCTGCCAGCCTGCCAGAAATGGGCAACCCGCCTTCAATCATCTTTTATTATTTTTTTTCAATCATCTTTTAAATACACTCAATTCCTGTCATCTCCCCTGCCACTACCCACCTTCAGGTCCTCCATCGTTTTCCTGCTCTTTTTCCTTTCCAACAAATTCCCCTGTAGCCCGCACATGCTTTCTAAAACAGAGCTCTGTGAGTGACACTCAGCACTCTTCTTAGCAGAAATAGTGCATTATTTCTTATGGGCCAAATGCTCTTAATAACTTAAAAACTGCTTATCTCTCTTGCACTTCCACTCACCACCAAAGTGTTTGATGCTGCTATAAAAGTCACTGCCTACCTTTGTGGAGAAATTTGTATGTATGCTTTATTTATAAGCATTATCTTAGTTGAACCTTTCAAAAATTGTTTGTTAACTAATATTAATCCTATCTTACAAGGGGAAAAACAGAGAGGGTAAGTAACTCAACCAAAGTCACACAGCTATTAGGAGTAATGCTTGAATTTCATCCTATGTCTGACAGACTTCAAAGACCATTCTATTAATTACTGATCCTCCCATAGTTCTTTTCTCTGTTCTGGGCTCTCGTTCTTCTTCCCAGAAAAACAATCATATCTTTCCCTTGTCATCATAACTTTTTAAACATTCAGGTTCTATTTGATCAAGTGCCATTTTTATGTCCCTTTTCGTTCTGTTATAACATCTGTGTTTCTTCTTTCTTCTGCATCTCCTTGTAGACTGTAAGCTGTGTGATGTGAGAAAACATCGGCTTTGTTTTCAGGGGCATCTTTTGTTTTATGACACATACATTCTAAAATCTTAGGCCCCGAGGAAACCTCCACAATGAAGATTTTTTTTTACCTGCCTCCTCCCTTCTTTTCATCTGCATGCTTATAAATCTCTCATACACTGGTTCCAAAAATTCTGAAGCAAATTAAGAAAACATTTTGTTTCACAGTAAATTAAAGGATGAGGCTCTTTTTTCTTTCCCATTTCAGGAGAACCAGTCAGTAGTTCCCAGGTCCAAGAGCACTGATTTGATTTACTGTGTTTAGTGCAAAACTTCCCTGGCACAAACTTTTATACATAGGAGAAAAATGGAAGTTTTATTTCAAGAGCCAGTTATTTAATAAGCCCGTATGATATGTGTTTAATTGCATGATGGGCAGGACTTTCAAACTTTGTGAAATTATTTTAGAAATGTGAATTCCATAAAATGAAAATCTAAGCATCTTATTCAATTCTTGAGTCTCGGCAGGCTCAGGATCTGTCTCTTTCTTTTTGCATTATTACTTGATTAAGAATTTGGATGAATGTGATTGATGTATTCCCGGCACTTTTATGAGAAAAAATGCGTTTTTTTCATTAGGGAAAGCAATACAAGTATTTGTTCATCCTTTTTAGGCCTTAATACTTCATTAGAATTTTATTTTGAATTTTTTTTTACACACTACAAACATTTTAACTTAAAGCACAAAAAGGCACGTTCATTTGTATTTTGAAATGTTGGTAAAGCTATTTGTTTCCGTATAAAATATGCAATGCTAGAAAGAATTTACTAACAGAGTTTAAAGAAATGTTTTTTTCTTAAATGCAACCAATTTTGAGAATTCTTTTTTATTTTTATTGTTTTTCATGCTAGTGAAGTTGAGGGTATCTATACTCTCAGACCAGGAATTCTCTCCTAATTATATACCCTACAGAAAGGCATGCTTGCCTTACTCAGATACACAGGCTCAAATGCCAGAGCATCCTTATTCACAATAGCCAAAAACTGTAAGCAAATTGTTTATCAGCGATAGAATAGGAAAGTAAATTAAGGTGTATTCATACAACAGGTGACTAACCAGCAGTTAAAATGAAGGAACCGTAACTCTAACTAGACACATGGATAAATCAAAAACCCTAAACATCGAATCAAAAGACTCACTCAAAAGAAATATATACCATATAATCCCTTTTATATAAAGTTCAAAAAGGCAAACTTAATTGTATTATTTAGTAATGCATTTTTAGGTGGTAAAACTTTAAAGAAAAGAAAGAAAAATATTAGCATAAGTATCAGTTCAGTGGTTTCTCCGGGTGGGAGGGAAGGTGTTATAATTGGGTAGGGCTAGTGGCAAGGTTCTATTTATAACCTGGTGATGATTATATGAATGTTTATTTTGTTATAATTCATTAAATTCTACATTTATATTTTCCAAACCTGCTTTTTGTATATTTCACAATAAAAAGTGGATGGGACCACGGTAAAATTTCATTCCTGTTTGCTTTAAATCTAGAGAATTATGGCAAGATAAACTAGACTTACTGATTTCTATGTTATCCCATACTCGCTGCTGAGGGAGGAAAAGCCTTCATTGAGAAAAAAAGAGGAGAAAGTTTGCTTTGGCTAAAGAAGAGTCAACATTCTTCATTAGCAGGATGTATGAAATACAAATTTTCCATTTATGGTAATAGGTTCTTGTTGAGCCACATTTATTTTCCTATGAATACTGGTTAGTTTTGCACTAAAACTGAGACAGAATAGAGTTTTTTTTTTTTCCACATACGAAACTAATATGGCTAGTCATGTTAATGCCTAGTATTCCTTTTATATTACCGTGTTCAAAGTAAATCTATACTTCCATAAGACATAAATTGAGACAGTTTTGACATTCTCATTTTACCAGCCATTCAGTACGTAGCATAAATTAAGACGGGTAGCCATGTCAGAATGACTTGGTTGAGAATCCCTTTTCCGTAGTACTGCATAACATCAGATTAATTCATTACATAAATACTAACTGACCAGCAACTTTGTTGTAGTTCCCAACACTGGAAGCAATTTTATAAATACAGAAGGGATATGCTTTCAGTCCTTACGTTACTTAAACTATTTGTTTCTTATGAGTTAGGCTTTTGAAATTGAGTATTTTCAATGTAGTTCATTCAACTGTTTCAATTTAATTAAAAGAGATACATTGTCAGTTCATTTAATTTTAATTGTTTGCTGTATCCATATGGATTATAAGTTTCTAACTCAATTATAGATGTCTTTAGATGATTGGGTCCCTTGGTTTACATTACTAAATGTAACATTATTGTAGTAAGTGACTAGAATAATGTTGTTTAAAAGGGGGGAAAAAATGCATGGATTTGAGGATATTTAGGAAATTTGGCTGCAAGAAGGAGGGAGGGAGTCGATGTATTCAGTTTTGGACATGCGGCCTTTCAGATGGCTGTGAGACATCCAAGCGGAGAAATTGTGCAATTATTTAAACATATAGGACTGACTAAAGCTCATCAAAAAGGCATTCGTGGAGGGTTTATTGCATGGATCTGATTCTTCGACACATAGATGGTAAATGAAGCTAGACGAGAATAAATGAAAATTAAAACTTTAAATGATATTCATCAGAAGCCTAAGAAATAGTCCTGACATCACTAATATTTAGGGAAATGACAATGGATGAGAAGTCTACAGAGAAAATGAAAGACAGTGGTGTCATTAAACCAATGAAACCATGTTCAAAGAGGAGGATTAATCAGTGATATCAAGTCCTCCAAGTTAAATAGGGTCGGCGCTCACCAGGGGTTTAGGTACAAGGCACTCATCAAGGACTTAAGCAAGAAGAGTTTCAGGAAATTCTAGATGTTTTCCAGATTAGAATGGTTTGAAGAATGCATAGAAAGTGAAGGAAGGGTAGAACTCTTGGCCATTTTTTAACAAGCTTGCCTATGCAAGGAATAAATGGGAGCTAAGAGTGACTCGAGGGTAAGTAAGGATGTTGGTTTGTTCTTACAAATGGAGACACTTACCTATGTTTAGACAATATGCTTGAGAATAAGGCAATAAAAACACAGGGATCTGGAAAAAAGGAAGAAAGAAATGATTTTCATGGAGATATGGTCCTTGGAAACCTAAGAATAGAAAGGGAGAGAAAGAGTCCAGAGCACAAATCAAAGTGTTGGTCTCTTGCTAGAGGAGTAACACCTCCACCTCCGTCTGTGGCTGGAAGTGTTGGAGGCAGGGGTGCTGACGTCCACTTCCTGGAATGCTTGGATGACGGCCTCCATTATCTTTAGGAAGAAATAGCTGAGAGACAGTTGTTACATAGGGAGGAATGGACATGAAAACAATTTCTCTGAATAATGGGAAAGGGGGCTGGAGAAATAGAATGAAATGCTCCGGTCTTGAAGTTTTTCCAGGAAGGTATGTCATGGAAGAAAAATTAGGCCAGAAATCTTTGGCAAAAGGAGAAGCTGAAGTGGTGAGTCCAGGTCACAGAATTAAACAGAATAGATCACTGCCGAAAGAGGCAAACACACTGAAGGATTAAGGGAGTAATGATTTTGATCAGTCTAAGAAAAAGAATGACTGAACAAACCTGGAAAGTTAAGACGTGGAACTTAAACTTTTAGAGATGGGTTAGTTCAAGGAGATAACAAGCTTCAAGTCCGTACATGGCAAGTGGTGGCCAAATGAAAGCAAACACATGGACCACCTGGGCCTGCACACACTGGGTCACACGTCTCTGTCTCCACGGATTTGCACCTCAGCCTGCACACACTGGGTCGCACGTCTCTGTCCCCATGGATTTGCACCTCAGCCTACACACACTGGGTCGCACGTCTCTGTCCCCATGGATTTGCACCTCAGCCTGCACACACTGGGTCACAAGTCTCTGTCTCCATGGATTTGCACCTCAGCCTACACACACTGGGTTGCACACCTCTGTCTCCACAGATTTGCACCTCAGCCTGCACACTCTGGGTCACATGTCTCTGTCTCCATGGATTTGCACCTCGGCCTGCACACGCTGGGTCACACATCTGTCTCCACAGATTTGCACCTTGGCCTGCACACACTGAGTGTCATGTCTCTGTCTCCATGGATTTGCACCTCGGCCTGCACGCACTGGGTCACATACCTCAGTCTCCACGGATTTATTGGTCCCATCTACCTTCATCTCACTTACAATATCCAATTATTCTTTATTGGTGCATTCAAAATACACCCAAATTCCATGAGTCAATGGAAGAACCACCTGATTCAAGCCTTTCCTCTTTCTCTCAGCTCACAGGGTCACTCATTCCTCCCTCCCATGAATGCAGAGCATCCAGTGTGATTTTCTCACTGACCCACATGAGTGGCCATGGCGAGCACCACAGGCTGCATTTCCCACCCACTCTGTGGTCCATGTCTCTGTACTGCTGTTTCTGCTTGTGCCCCACTTGCAGGACTGCCACCTCCTTGGTCTGGGGCCAGTGCTCTGAGCCTTCTGAGCCAGGCACTCTGTCCCCAGTTCTTATTTTCTAATGCATATGCCTATTTCAGTTCTTACTGAATTATAGTCACACTAGACTTTTTATATTTTATTTCTTACAAGCCTATCTACTTCTTGAAACAGGTTTTACATGTTATTTGTCCTGATGTCCAGCACCGTGCCCAGGAGCGGGGATGATAGGAGTTAGGTGAGGCGCGTAGTGAGAGGAAACACCAGTTCAGTGTCTGGCAGGTAGAAGACTGTCACGAATGCTTCCCATTTTAGTCCACTCTGTGCTGCCCTTATATTTTTAAATTGACAGTTAATATATGTATTGCTATTTGACATTTTTATGAGACTGTCTTACATAATGAACTAAATATTAAAGTTCCTTGAGGATAAGGGTAGGGAACTGCATTGGCTTCCGTATCTCACATTACCTAACATGTATTATGAATATGGATATTCAACAAATGCACATTAAACATTACCAATTAAAAAAACTGTGTTTCAAGATCCCAAAATTCTGTGTGATGTGTTAGCTCTGAAACAAATAAGGCAGGAAGATTAAAATTTTTCTTCTTTAAAGAAGGACAGAGTTGCACATAAATACATTTCTATTCAATGACACAATTCAACCATAGCCAACCACTGACTGGACAGGGGTTGAAAGCGTGAATTGAAGTTTTTGTACCAGAAGCAAAACGTTTCTTTTGCTCAATGACTGTGAGCTACATTGAATGTAGTTTAGCCCATATCATTTGTGGTGTAGGAAAATTCTGATGTGGGCTACTCACTCTACAAGCAGGCAAGAGCAGACACATACATTTAATAGCATCAATATACAGATATAGATACAATGCCTGAATCGTTAACTCTCTTTTCTCCCTGTTCATAAGAATGTCCCAGAATCATGCAGACATAGCATTCAGTTATACATTGTGCTCAAACTTAAAATAAACAACAGCCTTAATATAGATGACCTATATCAAATAGTGTCATTCTCCCACATAAATATGTATAATTTTGATTAAAATGCCATTCTTATCTTATTTAGTGATTTCTTGATGAAGATAGCAAGGTCTTCCTAAACTGTATGGTAGAGAGATTTATAAATGTGTTATTAACCAGAAAGAATCTGAAGCAGTGAAGACATGCCCCAGAAGAGCTTAATGGTGAATATGCAGAAACGTGACTTTTCCTTGCTTCTAGCTATTCAGAAAGAAGGTAGGGCCACCCACACCCATCAAGTCCATTCTTTTATTCTGGCAATTTAATATAGCACTGATCAGAAAGTTTTGAATAATATGCATGTCACAACCTCGGAGTGGAGAGCTGATTTGACTTGTCTATTTGTTTGTACATATTTTGAATTTTTTAAAATGACACAATACAACTTGAAAAGGAAACATTTGATTGCAGGAGTTCATATGTACTCTTTAGATGTTTTCATAAACCTTCTTCATCTATATTTTCAGCAATTTTTCTTGGACGTCTAACAAATACTGAAATCAGTTTGCCTCTCCACTTACCCTTTCATGATGTTCGTGACACAATCCTGTGTAATTTGACACCTTGGATCTTTAAACAGACTCAGAATCTTTTGGACCTTCTAGCCATCATCAATTCACATAGTGTGCAGTAAATCCAGCTCAAAATAAACAACACAGATGGAATCGAAGCTTATAGTACAATGTCAGCAGTATCCACAGATTGACAGAGCTAGTTAGGCTGCCAGATGCACAGAATGTTGTTCTATCTACTTGTTCTTTATAACTGGACTTGATGGAGTACATCAGTGTCAAACTCCTTGCTGGTTTCCACACGCACACGCACAGACGCGCACACGCATAAACACGCACATTCCTGCGCTCTGTATCAACGGCGCCATCTGCTCTCAGCTTTACACGTGGTAGCTAACTAACTCTCCTACTGTGCCTGGTCTCACCGACTGCTTTCCCTGGAAACAAATGACAACAGTTTTTATCTTGTGCCCTCCTTGGCATTATAAAATAAGGCTCTTAACATTTCCATACGCATCTATTTTACATGCATTTTTTTTTTAAATTCTGTTCTCCATTTTATTTACTGATTCCCGAGAGAATGGCAATATCTCTTTTTATATCTCCCCCAAATTGAGATTTTCCTATGGAACTTCATATACCAAGATCATTCCCTCTAAGATTTACATCAAAGCAATATATTAAAGCAACAGTCCCTGGGATCAGATTTCTTGTCCCTAAACTCTTTTGTAAGCTTCTGCATACTACTTGAAAAATAGGGGTGTGTTAAGTGCTTGGGGGTGCACTAGAGGCAAGACATTCCTTCCTTTTCACTATCCATAATTTCACCAGCAATGATGGCCATACTGGGATGGTTAAGACGAGGGGCTTGTACTAAGTCTGAACATTAAATACTTTTATATACAAATCTCTTGTCTGCAGCAGGAAGCTTGTTTGCTGTTCTGTTCCCAAATGCAGAATTTTTGCCTTGACCTCTTTGCCTTCTCATGTGAGATCTGGCTGTGCAGTAAGACATAAAAAAGGGATAATCACTTTTGTAACTGACAAAATTGAATCGTAATGTCTTTTCAAAGCAATACGATCATTTGAACTGGAAGTATGACATGTCATAAGAAAGATATGCAGGATGAGATGATGGAAAGATGACCTAGGTTTTGGCAGCTGCACCAAACATCTCTTCCTGACCTGTTTCCACATCTGGAACCTGTCTTTATGACAATCTCTCCAGAAGAGCTACAGAAATTATACTTACCTTCTGGTAACTAGGTAACATAATCTCCTGGAGGCTAGCTAATTGCAGCTCACGATAACCTCACATACAGTAACTGTTAAGTTTTTCTTTTCTTTCAAATTATTATGGATCAGTGGAGAGGGTATTGATTTGATTCATTAACAGATTCCCAGTCTGTTCCAAGGTTAATGATTGCGTATCTCAATTACATCCTTAACAGGTCACACGGTGTGACTTCCTTCAGTACGTTGTGTTTGTGTCTCTGTCTCAGACGAGAGGCTTCTTATTACTTCATGCTTTAACAAATCTTTTCCCTCCTCTTCCTAAAACAATGAATCTTCTATGATGGAACAGATCAAGGTAGGACAAAAATGAATTGCAGAATGTTTTTGCAGGATCCCTCCCCCCACCCCACCCCCAGAACCATAGCAGACAGTTTATTTTAGTCAGGTAAATGTTCTGCAATTCATTCACATTTGCAATCATAAGTATACGGCAGGGGTTGATCCTTCCTTTTGGTATTTCATACCACCTTTCTTATGTAGGAGGCACTTTGTTTTTTAACTTTGATCTTTTGAACATACACATAATGCAGTTCATCTTAGAACAGCAGAAGCAAAATATATATTTTTAAATCACTGCAACCCTCCCCACAGAAACCAGATACACTTTAACTGTTCTGAAGAACAGAAACTTATAAAATGATTTAAAACATAATATACACGTGACACTGTTTAGGACGATAATAAGGCAAAGTCAACTGACTCACAGTCACACTTCCCATGTCTGCAAGGGACAGTCAGGCAGCAGGGGAGAGAGAGACTCATTGTCAGGATTCCCGGGCAAAGACCACATCTATCAATTAGAGACAATACATTGATTTTGACAAGAAAGAAGACAATTATTTATTCTGGTCCCTCTATTTCCTGCCCCTTCCCTCACTACTGCCTCCAAGCCTATTTGCTTCTGCATATTTAAGGAATGAAAATTTCTACTGTCTCCTGAACGAGAATTGTTGAATCTAGGGACCATCTAATCATGTTTTCTTTCGAGGAGAAAGCTTGCTTCTTGTACATAGTACTATGGTTTCCGTCGCAGGAATTACATTTTAAGGAATGTTATTGCTTTTGCTCTCCACTTGTATTTCGAACAAGCAAAGCACCAGACTCCTCTCCTTCTGGAACCCCCAAGATTCTGACAGAGTTTGGGGACTCAGAAGCCAAATGGGAATCATCAGGAAGAGAGACTTCAGTTATACAATCCATTAAATAAAACAATAGAGCCTGCAGCTGAGCTATTAAAAAGAGTAGAGCAATTTTTATTTCAATGGCTACATTTTATTTCCTCTTCTGAGTGACTGTTAACAAAGGGCCGCTGAAAGGACTGGATAAAAAGCAGGCGTCAGATGCAGGATCCATGAGTTAAACAACATTATTAGATACAATTTCATAAAATCTAGTTGCTTTTTTGCTACTAGAAATCATGTCCTTTTGTCAACTTGTGGTCACATCAGCACTTCTGCTGATATAATTTGCTCCAGCTGCAGAGCGTAGCTGGCCTGCAAATCAAGAACCAGAATGAGGACAGGCAGGAATAACTCAATGGCTTGGATAATGTGCAAATCACTACACTTCTTGCTATTAGTCTACTTTTTTTTTTTTTTTCAGAATATTTGGAAGAGGAAAGATTTATCTTTAGCAAAACAGCCAATCAGCCACCCTCTTAAGAACTGGTGTGTCTGGTTATCTCCTGAAGCCTAACCCTCCCTGCAGGAATGCTTTGTAATCATGATATTATGTACATTAAAAAAAAATTATTTTGCCCATGATGGAGTGGCAATTTGAACACCTAATGTTAAATAGCTACAGCTTTTGTTTACCACTGCTATAAAAAAAGTTCCTTAGTTTTAAAAATATTCCTGAACACTTCTGTTTATCATTTTTGCATTTGAAGTGCTTCTAAGTGGCCTGGAATGTACAGGTTTACAAAATAATATGTATTTCTCTGTCAACAAACTGCTATAAATGCCTCAATTCCAGGCGCAAAATAGATCCAGTCAAAATGAAATATAATGGTACTTATTGATTTAAGCACAAGTTAAAATGGTAGAGGCTTAACTAGTGATTCAGCATTGAACTTCAGGCTGCTTTACATGTCTGATTAGAAACGCTATTGATTTACACTGAAATCAATTCGAATTGGATCCCAACCATTTAAAATTCAGCTATCATCTCACACTCAACAATCACTCCGTAGAAAAAGGAAAAGAGAGTTTCTAAATAAAAGCAAAGCCCAACTCTTCTTGCATATCGGAGGAAATCATTCTATATGGTGAGATAATAAGAGAGGATGAACAGTGACATATACAGCAAGACTGATGCTCCTGCTGACAAGAACAGGTTTGTCAAGTGTGCAAACGCGGCTCTGCCCATTGTTCACCAGTGCAAAGGAGCTGATATTCTCTTTTCAAGGCATGGCAACCTTCCAGGGCCAGGTGCAATCCTAACTGCAACCTGTCACCTGAAATTCATTGCTACAGCAAATACCCAAATCTAGAGCTATGGTCGGAATATTTTTCTTTGTAAACTGACCTGGGAAATTTTGTGATGACTAGAAGTGTCCTTAGACACCCTTGTTTTAGAGAAGACAAAGAGGGGGAGTGGGCCACATGCCTGTCACACCTGTGGCACCAAATCTCTTTTCCTTCTGGCAGAATCACACAGCAAGATGGGGATCAATCCCATGCCTTTTGCCCCAGTTCTTCTTTTCCAACATGCTGCAGAGGTGACTTTGCCAAAACTCAGAACTCTATTTACTCCTCGGATCAGAATGATTTTCTGAAACCTAAGTGGGTAATTTTTACTTATTTTAAAAGCTTTCAAAGCTTGTCCTTGTTAAATGCAGGCCAGTGAACCTCATAGGCGCCAACCTATAGAAGCAAATTCTGCTTTCTGGTTGGCATCAGTAAGAGTTGATCCTTTGCAATTTTTTTGATCTATCACATGCACACTTCTAGGTGGCTGGCAAAATTATGGCTTATTTAAAATAGAATCAAAGTTTCTGTGATATTAACTAACAAACACTCAACCCTTGACTGTTACATCAACCAACTCCTTGCTCAGGTAAATGAGAAACAAAATGAATGAATTGAAAGATGATTTACCTCTCTAAGAAAATTTTTAAAAAAGTTAACAAAAGAAAAACGTTTAGCAAAAGTCATTTTGACATCTCCAATTGTTCTCTTTCAATTCTGCTCTGAACTGACATCATTACAGGTAGGGTAAGTAGGTCCAAAAGGTGGGTCAAAGGATGAGAGCTTAAAATCTGCAGAGTCAGCTGGGTGCAGTGGTTCATGCCTGTAATCCTAGCACTCTGGGAGGCCAAGGTGGGTGGATTGGTTGAACTCAGGAGTTTGAGACCAGCCTGGACAGGAGACCACCACCCCCTCCCCCCCATCTCTACTAAAATAGAAAAAAATTAGCTGGGCACTGTGGCACGTGCCTGTAGTCCCAGCTACCTGGGGCTAAGGCATGAGGATCACTTGAGCCCAAGAGTTTGATGTTGCAGTGAACTATGCTGATCCAGGGTACTCATCCCCAGGGGGAGTGAGACTCTGTCTCCAAAAAAAAGTTTTATATATAATAAAATAAAATCTGTGAAGTCACTCTTGAATAGGAACTAGTTCTTTAATGGGTCTCTGCTCATAGCCTAGAATAAGCCCTTCTTTTGTCATCATTGAGCCAAAAGTGGTAATGACAGTGAGAAAATTTGGGGGGCACTTTAAAGTGAGAAGTACATGGAGACGTGCTTTAAGGCCACCAAACTACTGTTCTTTGACAAATCTTAGACGCTTCTCTGACATTGTGAATTTGTGTCTTGACAGGGAATAAGAACAGCAAGCAGCCATGAAGTGTTTCTAACATTGTCTTTCATTTTTTTCAAAAAGGAAAATATAATCTACTCTGTCCACATCAAAGTTAGAAATAAGCGGCTCTTTCAAAAACTTGGTTTTCTCATGCTTATAGATTGCTTGTGGTATAGAGGTCCCTAGTGAAGCAGGATAATGTACGTGGCATTGACTTGACTGTACCAATCTAATAGTTTGCTTCACAATATGATTTCAAGAATATTATAGTTGGAAGTCACACTATCCCACAAATATACAAAGAATCTTTCTGAACACTGGATATACTGTTACTCGGGTTTGTTTCATGAAGATAAAGTCATTCCATCCCACCAGATTCAGAAAATCACGGTTCAAATATTAACATCCAGCACCTCTCCAGCTTGTGTGGTATTTTGCCAGTTGCCTTTGCTGGCAGTGGGCTTCCTGTGCAAAAGATAAAGCTTTCTGCAATAGCCAAAAATAGCTGCATAAATTTTAATTTTATTATTCTTCAATTTCACCATATGCTATATGTATTAGCTATATCTATGGAACATAAGATAATGATGAGAGACGAAAACTTATATTGGAGCATTTCTTAATATTTTGAGAGTTAACAGAAACCGTTAACCTTAATGTATGACAAAGCTATTGAGGGAAATTCACCTGTAGAAATAATTCTAAAGGGACAAAAACCAGAAACAAACAAAAAAAAATGAAGAAAAAGGAGGAGAGAAAGGAAGGAAGGAAGGAAGGAGAAAGAAAAGAAAGAAAGAAAAGAAACAGAAAATAACAAAAACCTTTCAAACAATTTCTGTTACTTTAGCAAATGTTTTGTCTGCTTTAAACATATTAGTGAGTCACTTTTGTTTTACAAGGAAGTTCTGTTGACTTAAAACACTCCTGCTAATGTAGACAGCAATATCACAAGCATGGTTTCATGACAAAAATATTTAAAGCAAAGGAAAAAATATTTCAGAACCATTCATGATACTGAAGGCTCCCGAGTTTCATAAAATATTTCCAAAGACTCAGGGAGGGTCCAGGAGTCAGCTGCTTCTCCCTGAGTTCCAGCCACCGAATGTAGCTTCACTGTGAAATGCAGGCTTGGCTAGGATAGCTGAAAAATGAAATAAATGATTCTGATTATTCCCATATATTACTCATGCGAGTTTTTCTTACAATAATGTGTAATTGTAGAGCTATGGAAAATTCACACACAAACCAAAAAATTATGAGCTTCATGCTATATTTTCATTTCATTGACTACGAAACTAACAATGGTGTCTAATGCTCGTACTTTGGGGGGTTGATGGCATTTTTCAAGTTTGAATGCATACGGTATACAATAGAGAATAACTGAAATAATACCCAATTTATTTTTGATAGTATGTGCTCTAGGAAGCAAATATTTAAGGAAAACTCGTTCTCCTGCTGGATTGTGAGACTGACTAAGTCACAGATTGTTCCTGCTTAGATATGCAGGTCCTGGTGAATAGCAGAGTTCCTTGCACATACATAACAGAATGATTGAACATTTGCAGAGTTAAAGTGGAATCCAATTGAATTAAAATGGTAGTAAGGCTGCAGCTATTTGACAATTCTCTAAAATAGACACAGCTGATAAATGGGCAATTTCTAGCATCAAGCAGGTTATGGCTTAATATCTTGATGGAATTTAATTGACAGATTTTACTTGTACATATTTATGGGGTACGATTTCATGTTTCGACACATATCTCTGTGGTATAATGATCTAGTCAGGGCTGTATATCCATTACACCATGCGTTTACTATTTCTTTGTGGTGAGAACACTTGAAAGACTCTCTTCTGGCTATTTTGTAATATATAATGTTACTGTTCACTACAGTCAACTTAGTGAGCATCAGAATTTATTCCCCTGATTTGATTGTAACTTTGTTCCCATAGACGAAACTCTCTCCATCTTTCCCTCATCCTGCTCTACTCTCTGCTTCTGTGGTACCCTCGTTGTTCCTGGATTACACGTGGGAGTGAGATCATGCTGTATTTGTCTTTCTGTGTCTCTCTTATTTCCCTTAACATCCCACACGAGAGGGTTTCGTTGTTTTTTATGGCTGAGAATATTCCACTGTGTATATAGACCACATTTTCTTTACTCATTTGCCCATTGTTGGACACCTACTCTGATTCGACATCTTGGCTATTGAAGATAGTGCCATAATATAACCACAGGAGTAGTTATCTCTTTGACATACTGATTTCATTACCTTATTATACATACCCAGTAATGGAATAGCTGGATCATATGCTAGTTCTATTTTTAATTTCTTGAGGACTCTCCATTCTGTTTTCCATAATGGCTGTCCTAGTTTGCAATACCACCAGTGGTGTGTAAGTGTCCCCTTTTCTCCACATTTTCACCAAATCTTTGTCTTTGATAATGGTCCTTCTAACAGGAGGGAGCTGGTGTCTCATTGTGATTTTGATCTGCGTTTCCTTGATGATTAGCAATGTGGAGCATTTTTCACTATACCCATTGAGCATTTGTGTATCTTCTTTAGAGAAATGTCTATTACTAAATGTCTTTTGCCCATTTTTGAGTCAGGTTACTTTTTTTATTGGTGTTACTTAAGTTCCTTATATATTCTGGTAGTAACCCCTTATCAGAGGCATAGTTTGCAAATACAAGCAGTCCCTGGGTTATGAACAGGATAGATTCTGTAGGTTTGTTCTTAAGTTGAATTTGTATGTAAGTATGTACCTATAATAGTCTCCATTTATAAGTATGAATATTGAATGTCATCCAGATATTTGTACCTTGAACACTTACTGTAGTAGCCTCTGTTTGTAAGTGTGATTTATATGTAAGTCATACGCCTGTGACTCAGGGACGACCTGTATGTCTTCCATTCTGCAATTTATCTCTTCACTGCTAGTGGTTTTCTTGGTTGTGCGAAAGCTTTTTAGTTTGATACAGTCCCATTAGTGCATTTTTACTTTCATTGCCTGTGATCTTAGGGCATTACTTTAAAAGTCCTTGCCTGGCCCAATGTTACAGAGAGTTTTCCCTATGGTTTCTTCTAGCAGTTTTGTAGCTTTGAGTTGTGAATTTAATTTTTTGGTGAGAGATAGGCATCTGGTCGCATTTCTCTGTGTGTGAATGTCCAATTTACCCGGCATAATTTATTGAATAGATTACATTTTCCAATTATGTGTTTATGGAATCTTCATTGAAAATGGGCTGCAGACACGTGCATTAATTTCTGGGATTGCTCTTCTGTGCCTTTGGTCTGTGTGTCTGCTTCTATGTCAGTAACATGTTCTTGGTTACTATAGGTTTGTAGTGTATTTTGAAGTCCAATAGTTTGTTACCTACAACTTTGTTCTTTTTGCTCAAATTGTTTAGGCTGTTTGGGGGTCTTTTGTGGTTCCATATTTACATAAGATAAAATATACTTTAGTCCAAAGCTGTAAAAGATGGTAATTAGACTATATATAATGATAATAGGATCAATTCAACAAGAGGCTATAACAATTGTAAATATATATGTACCCCAAACGAAAGCACCCATAAATAAGGTAAATATCACTGCACTAAAGAGAGATAATAATTGTTGGGAATGTCAATACCCCATTTTCAACAATGAACATCCACACAAGAAATCACCAAAGAAACATCAAACTTAAGTCCTCCATAGATCAAAGGAAAATCACAGGCATTTACTGAACATTCCACCCAGAACTACATACAGAGTAAATATTCTTCTCCACTGCACATACAGTATTCTCCACTATATATCCTATGTTTGGTCACAAAACAAGTCTTAAGAAATTTAGAAAAATATAAATTGTATCAAATATCTTTTCTGACTACAACGATATAAAACTAGAATTCAACAACAGGAAAACCTCAGGAACTTTATAAGGACATGGGAGTTAAATGACATGCTCCTAAATAGTCAAATGGTCAATAAAGAAATTAAAACTGAAAATTTCCCTTACCCAAATGAGAATTTACTCCATTTACCTTCAAAGTTACTGCTGCTAGATAAGGGCTTCCATTTTGTTAACACTTGTCCCGTTGTTTCTTGATCCTTTGTTCCTGTCTTCCACGCTTGTTTACCTCCGTGCTTTAGTGTTTTGTTTCCTTTTTCTTTGTTATTCGTGTATCTACTATAACTTATTTCTGTGTGGTTACCATGGGGTTAACATAAAGACTCTCCTGGTTATAGGAGACTATTGTAGGTTGATAGAAACTTACCTTTTATCAAATAAAAAGCCAATTATATTTTTGGTGATTTCATTTGTTTCTTTATCTATTACATGTTGCTTAGCCCCTGTTCTAATTGGAGCTGTTGCCTTTGACCATTTGGCTATGAGACTTCATACCAGAGGACTGAGAGAATGCCATAGCACCATTACATAAGTGAGTTTGATTTATGAATTCAGCTTCACTAGTGAGTTTTACACTTCCTCATGTTTTTGTGGCAGTAATAATTATCCTTTTATTTCTAGTTGTAGCATTCCCTTAAGCAATGTGAGGCTCATCCAGTGATAATAAATATCTTCACTATAGGTTTGTTTGGGGAGGTCTTTATTCCCCTCCATTTCTGAAGGATAGTTTTGCTGGGTATAGTGCTCTTGAAGAGAGGTGTTTTGGTTTCTTTGCTTTGTTCATTCCCTTAGGTGTTTGTTAGTTTCCTTCTCAGCACTTTGACTATATCATTCCTTGTTTTCCTGGCCTATAAGGTTTCTGCTGAGAAATCTTCTGGTAGTCTAATTAAGATTCCCTTATAGGTGACTGGATGCTTCTTTCTTATGGCTTTTCAAATACTCTCCTTGTCTTTACATTCTGAAAGTTTGACTATAATGTGACTCAGAGAGGATATTTTGGGGTTGGAAGAAAATACTTGGGAAGTTTTCAGCTATTATTTTTGTTAAGTAGGTTTTATGTGTCTTTCTCCATTTCTTCTCCTTTAGAAAATACTGTACTATGACTATTTCTTCATTTAATTGTGTCCCATAAGTCCTACAGACTTTTTTTGTTCTTTTCATTTTTTAATCTTTTCCCTGTGACATGAATTATTTCAAAAACCTGTCTTTGAGTTCAGAAACTTTTCTTATCCTTTATCTAGTGTGTTGCTGGACCTTCTAGTTATATTTTTATTTCATTCATTGAATTCTCATTGTGAATATTTTCTCAATTTTGTTGAAGTATTTGTACTTTCTTTTATCTCACTGAGTTTCCTTAAGATCATTAGCTTCAACTCCTTTTTAGGCATTTAGTAAATATTCTTTCTTTGGGGTCTGTCACCAGAGAGGTTTTTAATTCACTTTATGTCCCTACTTTAACACTTGTGCATTAAGTGGAACACTAACTTTTTCCAATTTTATGGAATATCTTTCACAGGAATCTACTTTTCCTGCATAGGGGTTCTAGAGTGTCACCTGGGTATGGAACATTGCCTGATTCTGGATAGACTCAGTAACATGGTTTCTGTGCAGTTTCTTCAGCTATAGTCCTCCTCAGTGACGCCTGAAATTGCCTCCGTGGCCTATTCTGAGAGAGTCTGTGATAGCATTGTCATGGTTCTTCTGGGAATGAGAGCACCAGGCTGGTTGTTGTAGCAGGTGCATGCAAGAAGGAAGTGCCTATCAGTTTTGTAGTGGATTCCCTGGAGAAGTGGTGTCCACAGTCAAAGTGGCTGTTGGGCTGGGCTCGAGGGTGGACAGTGAGGTGACTATGCTCTCTCTTTCAGAGAAAGCATGGTTACTGGCAGACTGGATATTGGGTCAGCATGAGGGTGCATGCAGGTGCAGTGGGACCAGGTGGCTCTGCAGCCAGCTGTCTGTTGGGGTGGCGGCACTGGCTTCAGGCCCAGCTGTTGGGCCATGTGTGGGCACATGTGGTGGTCTCAGCCAGCTGTGTAATGTGGGTGTGGACAGTCAGGGAGGCTGGCCAGCTGTTTGGCAGCTTTTCTACTGTGTGGGTCCACCTATGCTCTGGCATAATGATATGCCATGAAAGTTCCCATGCCAAGGTCTCGATCATTGTGATTAACCTAGCTCTAGGAAGCCAGGTCCTGGTGCTGCAGGGCCCATGCAAAGCAATGATGGCAGCGCCTTGGGGATGGAGAGAGTCAGCTGCTAGTGGCCCCTGAGGGGCCACTTTAGTAGTGCATCTGCTTTAAACATGGTGCCAGACCATAGTATCTTAGATAATTGTTGTGAAGGATGTTCACTGTGGGCTCCTGCTCTGAGGAAATGCAGCTTCAGGAACTCCTGATTACTCTCATGACTGTATTCGGGGGATGGGAGGGCTCTCTAATAACAAAGATTGCTGGCATTTGTGGCAACAATGGGAATCACTGAGCTCACCTTTTCCCTGTAAGAAATATCCCCAACTTCAAGCTAATCCCAGTGGGGGATGGGTGAGGCAGGGGCAGGATTACTTTCTCCCTTCGCTACAGTGTTATCCTGGGTTTCTCTGCTCCACAGGGAATTTCCACTCCCCTGGTGCCCTCCAGCATATTCCATGGTCACTCAACTCAAAACTCAGCTGCTTATTTGTGGTTTGGGTCCCTTTTGGTTGGGGGAGGTGAACTCCAGCTTACCCCAGTAAGCTATCTTACTGACATCACCTATGTTTTATACCTTCTATTATATTACTTCTCCCTGTACCAATCCCTTGAAATAATTATATTTAGTCCCTTTTTTTTTTTCAATGAGAAAATCAAACTCTGGAGAGATGTTAGATGCATGCTCACAGCGTGCAGTAGACTACAAAACGCGCCTCCCAAGCACTCTGGGATAGAATCCCTGAAATCTGGAATTGTTATCTTATATGAGGAAAATGAAGGGATCTTTGCTGAGGGGATTAAGTTAAGGATCTTGATTTAGGGATATAAACCAGGATTATCTGTATGAGCAAGAATTGCAGTTCAAATGTTTTTACAAAAGGGGTGCAGAAGATTTTACACACATACAGAAATAGGGGTAGAGAGAAAGAAAGAGAGAGGGAGGGAGAAAAAAGAAAGCAGAAGAGGAAAGAGATGCTGATAATAATGATGATGACAAAATAGAGGGAATAGGAGGAGGAGGAAGAGAAGAAAGAGAAGGGGAAAGTCCTGGGAAGACAGAGGGATATGGAGTGATGTGGCCACCAGCCAACAATTCCATCAGCCAAGAGAAGATGTAAGATGTAAGAGATTAATTTTCCTCTGGAGGCTCCAGAGGGAGTATGGAGGGAGGAGTGTAATTGATTTTGGCTAAGCAGTAATGATTTCAGACTTTAAGACTTCAAAACCATGAGAAAATAAATTTCTGTTGTTTTAAGCCACCAAATGTGTGGTGGTTTGTTACGGTGTCCATGGAAAACTAATGTACAGAGACAACACCTTGCCAGTAACAATGTTATTATAGAATTTGGCCTCTCTGGACTCTACTCTAGTGTAAAAAATCACCACATGTGACAGCTTAGAATAAACACCCGTTTACTATCTCCTAGTTCTGTGGCTCAGACATTCAGGTGCACTCAACTGGGATTGTTTGCTAGGGCTTCGTAAGACTGAAATCAATGTGTTAGCACTGCTAAGATGTTTTTTACAGGCTCTGGGAGGAATCCTCCCTGACGAGTTTGGCCCACCTAGATGATCTTCCCATCTTCATGTCAACTCATTAGTGATCTTACTTATATCTGAAAAGTTCCTTTTACATATAACACATGCCAAAGATTGACACTAGGAAATAGGGCAGGAGTGCCCCATAGGACTGTGGCTACTGTGTCAGGCCCAAACAGCTTCAAAGCCCTCCCTGTGCTTTGAGCTTCCACACCACACATCTTCTGAAGCTCTTTGTTCAGGGTTCCTTAGAAAACACCCACAACAGCTCGTTAACGGTTATATTGTCTGTATGCAGAGTTTGTCCTTATAACCAAAATTTCCTTAAACTGCTTCCATTCACACTAGCAGTGATAATTCATGGCATTGTAGCACTGGCTTGTGTTTTAGAATAAATGAATTTTCCCCCAGTTCCCTGCCTAAAAGCCCACAAAAGAAATAGAATGAGTCCCATAGGAACAGTAAGGAGAGTCAGGGGGTGGAAGAAAGGATTGCAGGAGAAAGTTGAACATTTCCCAGAGGCTTACAGAAGTAGGAGACGTAAGGGCCCCCAGTTGGCACTGCAGCCCAACCCCTCACAGCCTTTACCCACGATCTGTCTATATGTTTTGCTTCTACCTGCTCTCAGAGGATTGTCCCAGCAGGGATGTGCAAACTTTTCTTTTTTCTCTGATGCACATTGGAAGAATAGCATGGTCCTGGGCCACACATTAAATACACAAACATTAACAAAAGTTGATTAGCAAAATAAAAGGTCTGTGCATGCTTTTTGTAATATCTGACACCACAGATAAGCACAACATCAACATGCAGCCCACAAACCTGAGGTTGGACACCCCTGTGAGTCACTCTGTCTTTGTGAAGAGCTACCTGGAAATGCCTGGGAATTCATGCCTCCTACAGTGGCCCACAGATGCTCCCTGAGATGACTAAAGACACAAAGCCAGTTCCTTTGCCTTGAAATTTCAAAATGATTTGTAGTTTTCTCAAAATATTTTTCTAGAATTTTGCTAAGGTTGGGATGTCACCTGAAATTTCCCATTTATGGAGTCTTCCCGTCCTCATTCTACACCACACTATCAATTTCTTATGTGAGCCCTGCCTCCCGTAAATCATTTGCACTTGAACCGTTGGCTCAGCGTTTCCTTCAAGGATGACCTGACTTCAGAAATGGAAAACATTTGGTGCACTTTTCTGGAGCCAAGAGCATTAGAGGCTAACCACTCTAAAAATCACAACTTAGCAAGAATGGAAATTTTAGAGGCTTTTTTGTGCAAGTAGTGAACACAGTCTGGTCATCATCCAGTGGCTGTGTTCTCTGCTGTGAAGCAGATCCCTTTCCTGAGAGGGAGAAGGTATGCTGGACTCAAGGGCTACTTGGCCTTTCTTAGAAAGTGCTACTGAAGTCTTCTTTGAGTTGTAGGACTCCAGGACTTTTTCAGCACCTTTGGAAATAAACTGCCCTTGATTAGCCACTATGTGAAACTCATATTGCCTAAAACTGTGCATACAGTTCCTTCTGGCTGAGCCTGGCGCTCTCTGTGTGTGCATACATGTAGTGAATGAGTGACCATCGACACTACAAGGGCAAGTACATAAATCCCAGGCTGAGTGAGTTTGAAAAGAGAGTTTTAAGCATTATCCCAGTTATTTCAAATCTGCAGTTGATTTGTGAATGTGACTACAGAATACAAAATGATGATCTGCACAGATGGATCCACTAGACACTCTCAACTGCACAGTCAGGTGCACACGAATCGTGCTACAAGCACAGTCAGGATTTGGGATGAGAGCCAGCACACAAAAGAGAGCAAGAGGTAAAAATCACAGCAGTACTGGGTTGTTCCCCAGAGACTCCTGAGCTGCAGGGTGACTGGCCAAGGATGAAACCATGCTTAGCACTCATATATGTGGGACCCAAGAAACCCACCATGACACTCTGCTGTCTTTTAAATTAAAAAGAAAAACCAAGAAAATCTTTTACGTGGCAAATGGTTTTATGCAGAAGTAATTAAGGTTACTAATCAGTTGACCTTAATTGAGGGAGATTATCATACTGAAACTAACCTAATTACATGGTCCCTTCATAAGAGTTTCAGATGTCGGGACCCTGTTCACCTAGGACCCATCATCACATGGCAATTCTTGAGTACAAGGAGGCTCTGAAGGCTGGCCTAGAGTGTCTCAGGCCATTATTTGCAATCAACTCAGTTCATGGAATAAGTTCTTTCCCCAAGCAGTACGATTTTATCTAATTAACTGTGTCTTGCCCAGAGTAAGTTATCATTGTATATTTGGTTAATTACTGAATGAATATCTCCACATCCAACAACTTTTCTAAGAATTATTTTAATAAAAACCCACCCCCTGGAACAGCACTGAGAGAAGACAGCTAAGCAAGACTAGAAAAGGGGGCTGAGCATTCCAGCTAGACAGGCAGAGGGAAAAACTAACCCTGGTTAGTAAATGCCTGAAATTCCCTGGTCTAGAAAGCCTAAAATATGTGCTATTTGACTTTTTACAGAAAAAGATTGGTGATGCTAACTTAAACTACAATAAATTCTGATTACAATATTAGACTACGATTTCCATCAGGACAGAAGGAACTTGATCATTTATTTGTCTGTTCTTCATATTTAATCCACACACTAAAGCAAATATCACAAAGATTATCAAGGGAGCAATAGAACATGAATTAACAGAAAGGCAGTGAGTCTTCCTGGTTCCTAAATTCTGTTGTTTATATCTCTCTAACAAGACTACTCATGTTGTTCAAATATTTATTTCTGCTAGAAGTTGGCAAACCTGTCCCACTGGCCAAGTCTGGCCTGACACTTGTTTTTGTGAATATGTTCTATTGAGACACAGTCATGTCCATTTGTTTACTTATATCTATTGAGGCTTTCGTGCTTCTGCAGTAGAGTTGAGTAGCTGCAACAGAAGTTGTCTGGACCAGAAAGCCTAAAATATTTGCTATTTGGCTCTGTACAGAAAAAGATTGGTGATAGTAATGCAAACTATCAATACATTCTGATTAGAATATTAGACTATGATTTGCTTCAGGAGAGAAGGAACCTGGACATTCTTTTGTCTGTTCTTCATATTTGACTCATACACTACAATACAATTGATGCTAGATAAGGGAAAGAGGAAATAAAAAGGAAGAGGAGAGGAAGAGAATGGGAAGTTGGAACGTGTGAAAGACTCAAGAGAAAAGAAAAGACGGGCAGTGCCTGTGGCTCAGAGGAGTGGGGCATTGGTCCCATATGCTGGAGGTGGTGGGTTCAAACCCAGCCCTGGCCAGAAACTGAAAAAAAATAAAAAAGAAAAGACTCATGCAAGAAAAGTTAATTAACTGATTGGGTAGAGCAGGGAAGGATGTCTAGAAAGTAGCAAGGGAGAGAAAAATTAAAATGAGCAGTGCTATCAGGATTAGTTTTAAAGCTTTTGATAGATCTTCTAGTTGTGTTAAGAGGCAGTTTAATTTCCCTTTAAGGACTCGACTCAGAAGCAGGCTTGCTGAGAGGAAGGCGACCAGACTCAGCAGGAAAATCGCAATGCTGTGGGCATGGGCCTGAGGGCAAAGGAGCCTCTTTTCATTTTCCACTCATCCTCCTGCTAGGAATACAGGCCTACCACTCTGGGACTCTGGTGCCTTGTTGATCACATGGATAAAGGTAACTGTACATCTGAAGGCAGGGTAAATCATGCTATTAAAGACCCCTTGTATCCTTAATTTTTATAACTTTTCTATCTCTAAGGTTTCAAGATCTCCACTTTATGCACTGGTGGTTTTCTGACTATACTTTTAAGCCCTTGTATCACCCTTCGTTGCTTAACTTTCTTTCTAGTTGTTTTTCTCACTGCAACCTGTTAATCCAAAGGTTTCTGGTTCCATTTGGATTCCCATTTTCTTCATTCTAGTGACCAATGTAGGCCTGAAGACCGCTGCCCTCTATGGCACTCAACACAACTTCAGGCTTCTCCCTGGGCCCTGAATTCAATAGTATATATTATAGTGTTTTCATTGAGCTGAATTTCGCTGTTGGTATTTCTTTTGACTCTAGCTTGTCACCATTCAATCAGAGACCTTCATTTTAGAAAAGAATGATTGCTACCAGAAAGAAATCATCTTTATTTGGCGTCCTGATTTCAGAAAACTGAAGTTTTAATGGAAAGATCTTTGACTTAATTGGATTTCAAAGGTCTAACTCTTGTAGAGATGTGACATAAAGTTTATGCCAAAAAAGGGAAGATTTAAGAGAATGACTAGATGTGTGAAAAGGTATCCCTAACTGACCTCACCTGTGCCAGTGGCCTTTGAAAATGGGGCTGTTAGGCTTGGCGCCTGTAGCACAGTGGTTATGGTGCCAGCCACATACACCCAGGCTGGCAAGTTTGAACATGGCCTGAATCAGGTAAACAGCAATGACAACTACAACAAAAAAATAGGCAGGCATTGTGGCGGGTGCCTGTAGTCCCAACTACTTGGGAGACTGAGGCAAGAGAATTGCTTGAGCCCAAGAGTTTGAGGTTGCTGTGAACTGTGACACCACAGCACTCTATCAAGGGTGACATAGTGACACTCTGTCTCAAAAAAAAAACAAAAAAAAAAAAGAAAGAAAGAAAAGAAAAGAAAATGGGACTGTTAGAAAACAGAGTTGAAGAGAGAACTGCTAGACTGACTTCTGACAATAGCTCTTTGTGGTCAGGCAGGAATCTTCTGCAATATTCTATGCACGAGACAGATAGGACAACAACCAGAGCAGCATATGGAGATGTGTGCGTGTTTCTCAGGGCTGTCCGACTCGGGACGTCGTAATACAGTAGGTGTGCAGAAAAGAAAATGAGAAAGTCCTAGGTGAGAAATCATGATTTTAAAGTATGACAGGATAAGTTACGCTGTCAAAGTAGCCCAAAACTGATGCAGAATTGTTCAAAAACTGTCTACTAATTACAAATAAGTGCTCTTGACTTTGATTTGCAACAGTTAAGATATCACAAAATGTCAATACAAACCTATATAAAATACATCTTATCTTACATAAAATATAGTTTTATAGGTAAGGGTTATATAGAGACATTGATTCAAAATGATGTGTGAAGGATAAACCTATATCATTAATAGAAGAATTCTGGAAGAACACCTTTCTTTGGTAAGAACCTGCACTTCACAAATCACTCACGTAGTCAACCGTTACAATGCAAGAGCTGCACCCTGGACTGCATTCGCTTCTCCCCATTCCCCTGTGATAGACACCCAGATGTCTTCAATTTTACGTTAAAATAATGCCGTGATCAACATATTCATAAATGTTCCTGAGAGAATTTGTTGGGGGGGATAAGCCCAAAAGTACTCTTACAGCCTCAAACCATATTTATAATTTAATTTGACTAAATGCTGTCAGTGTGCACCCAACAATAGCTGCCAGTCTACGGACGGAGGGATCCGAGCTTCATGTTCAGCGAAATGCCAAATCACCAACACTTGCATTATCCAGCTTTTAATTTTTGCCAAAGAGATATATTTCATTTCCATTTTTCTGACAATCAATAAGATTAACATGATTTGTATGATTTAACCTTTTAAATATTTTTTCTGTAAATTATCTTCCTTTTTTTTTTTAAGACAGAGCCTCAAGCTATCCCCCTGGGTAGAGTGCCATGATATCACAGCTCACAGCAACCTCCAACTCCTGGGCTCAAGCAAGTCTCCTGCCTCAGCCTCCTGAGTAGCTGGGACCACAGGCGCCCTCCACAAGGCCCGGCTATTTTTTGGTTGCAGCCATCATTGTTGTTTGGCGGCCCAGGCTGGATTTGAAACTACCACCTTAGGTGTATGTGGCTGGCGCCTTAGCCACTTGAGCCAAAGGTACCGAGCCTGTAAATTATCTTTTTATGTCCTATGCCCATTTTCTTTAAAGTGTCTGTTTCTTTCTTGATTTTGGAGGTCCTTGTATAAATTTCTATAGATAATAGTTCATGACTATGTTAAACAGTGTAATTATTTGGGCCTGTTTCTAATGTGTCTGTTAGTTTCGTTCAAGTTGTTTTCTATTGAACAAAACTGTATTTTGATGTATTTAATCCATATACCCAATCTTTACTTTACAGTGTGTACACTAATTTACCTACCTAGTATAAATTTTAACATGTGATTTTTTTTCACTTTTATTAGGGTCAAAATATTTCCCTATTTGCCTTGGGATTTCATCTTTGACTCATCTCCAAGTGAGAGAAGATGATTCCTTTTTTTTTTTTTTCCTGTTCATTCCTAATTTAATTCCATTAAGGTCAGAGAATACACTTTGCATGATTCAAATTCTCTTAAATATGCTTGGTTTATTTCATAACACAAGATATGGTTCATTTTTGTGAATGTTGTACATGTGCTTGGAAAGAATGTATATTCTGAGGTTGAGTAAAGTATTGTATAAATGTCCGTGAAGTCCAATTGGTTGATAGTACTGTTCAGTTTTTCTAAATTTTTGCTGATATTTTGCCTGACACTTCTACCAATTACAAAAAAAAGACTATAAAACTGTTCAACTACAATTGTGCATTTATCTATTTCTTATTTTAGTTTTGTCATTTTTTTTGCTTCATGAATTTTAGAACTCATGTTGTTTATACCTACCTCCTTAGAATTAGTATATTTTCCTGTTGAATTAACTCTTTGTTATGTGATGATCATGCTTATCCTTTATAATTTTATCTGGCCTGAATTTCATTATGCCTTCTATTGAAATATCCACTTCCATTTTCCTGTTATCAAAGGAATGCACGTTGTGTTTTGTGGATGCTTTTGCTTTCAACTTTAACATGTCATTATATTCAGACTAACTTTCTTATGAGTAACACACGGTTGATGTATTACTTAGGGTTTTCCAGAGAAAGAGAACCAGTAGGGCGTGTATATACAGCCATATATAAATACATTTATTGTAAAGATTTGGTTCATGTAATTATGGAGGCTGACAAATCCCGAGATGCACACTCAGCAAGCAGGAGGTCCCCAGGAGCTGCTGGTGTAGACCTCGTCTGAACCTCAAGGGCTGAGAGCAGGAGAACTGAAATGCAGCTGTGAGGACTGAACTGCATCTCCCCAAATTAGTGTATCGAAGCCCTAACCCCTAATGTAATGGTATTTGGAAATGAGCCTCTGGAAGTTAACTAGGGTTAGGTAAGGTCATGGGGTGGGGCCGACAGGATGGGATCAGCAATCTTATAAGAAGAGACACCCTGAACCTTGCTGCTCCTCCCTCACTCCTTCTCCACCATGTGAGGACACCCCAGAAGGCAGCTGCCATGTGTCAGCCAGTAAGAGATCCCTCACTGGGAAGCAAGTCAGCAGGCAACTTGATCTTGAGCTTTCTGGCCTCCAGAGCTATGATAAATAAATTGCTATGTCTAGACACTCCATCTGTGGTATTTTGTTCTAGTAGCCTGAGCCGATGGTAGGGTTCTAGTTCAAGGCTGGGAACCTGGGCGCCAGAAGAACCAATGGTGTGGCCCCATTTTGAAGGCTGACAAGCTTTAGATCCAGGAAGAGCCAATATTTCACTTTCAGTCTGAAGGCAAGAAAAAAAGAATGTCCCAAGTCCAAAGCAGTCAGGGAGAAAATGTTTCTTCTTCCTTACAGGAGAGTCAGCCTTTTTGTTCTATTCAGTCCTTGTACTGCTTGGATGAGACCCACCCACCTTGGGGGAGGGGTGAGATTTGCTTTCCTGGGTCTTCAACTGAAATGTAAATTACATCCAGACACGTGTTTTGTTTCAGACAAAAAACAAAATAACATCTGTGCATCCTGCAGTCTGCTAAAGTTAACCTATAAAATTAATCATCACAATTGGTCCATTGTTTTAACCTGTTCTGACGATCTCTGCCTTTTAAATGGTATGTGTAGATGATTTACCTTGAAGGTGACTATACGTAAACTCACGATTAGCATTTTATTTTTTTTTTCTGTGTTTCTGTTGCTTTTTGTTATTCTTTTTCCCTTCTTTATTTTGTACTATTTGATCTTTATATTCTCTCTCTCTCCTTTCTGGATATATAGTTTATTCGTTTTTTGTGGGATTGCTATAGCTGTTATAGTAAACATCCTTGACTTTTAATAGTCTGCTTAAGGTTAACTTTTGCCACTCCAAGTAGAATGTAAGAAAACTCTCCACCTTAGAAGTCTGTTTACTCTCCCCTTTTTGTGCTATGTTGAAAACCTTTTCAGAAAATGTTTAATTTTTTCTTTCAACTAGGAAGCATATTTATAAGAACTGAAGAGGAGAAGTATAGTCTATTATATTTATCCAGACACTTGATACTTCTATTTCTTTTCCTTTTTTTCCAAATGTTTTGGGTCTCCTTCTGATAAAATGTTTCTTCTTTAGGAAGAATTTCCTTTCAAAATGATTTTAGAGAAGGCCTTCAGATAATGTATCACCTTAGTTTCCCTCCATTTTACAATGTCTTTATTTTGTGAATTTTCACCGGACAGAGAGTTCTAAGCTTCATATGAATTTTCACGATCATTCAAAGAATTGTTCTCCTGTAAGTCGTGTATAATTTTTCCCTGGGAGCCTGAGCACCAGAAGGACCAATGGTGTGGCCCCATTTTGAAAGCTGACAAGCTCTAGATCCAGATAGAGCCAATATTTCAGTTTGTGTCTAATTTTAAGAAATTTTTCTACTGTTTATTTTCATCAGTTTGGTTATGATGTGTCTGGATTTGGGGTTTCTTTACATTTATCCTGTTGGGGCTACTGAGTTTACTAAAGCTATATTTAGTTTCTATCTTTCACCAAACTTGAGTTGCTTTTAGCCATAATTATTGAAAATATTTTTCCTCGGCACACACTTTTTCTTTTCCTAAGGCTCTAATTATGAATGTTAAAACTTTTCTTTTTATTAAATCATATCTGTGTACATTAATGCTGTTGTGGGATGCATAGTGTTGTTGGTATATACAACTTGA
>CAUYQV010178738.1:0-32231 GCA_963574575.1 Galagoides demidoff
CTTCTGGCCAGGGTTCTGCTTTCCAGTCTCTTGGAATGGCCCCCCACTCACCTATAAGCTGCAACGTTTTATAAGAAATAAAGCTTGCATTTCCAAGTTTATGAACCTTGCCCTTTTTCAGTGACCACTAGATGGCTCATATTTTCTCACAAACTTGTCTAAATCCAAGTTCCTATTTGTTCCTTCAGTTTAGTGGACTCACTTTATTTACCCTCCACACTCTATTAGTTCTCTTACTTATTAAGTATTTCGATTTTAATTCAGTGGGGGCCGATGTCAAGAAAATTATGCTGTTATTAGCCTAAGAATACGGGGAGGGGGGAGGGAGGAATGGGTGGAGGGAGGAGGATTAGAGGGATCACTTCTGAAGTTTGTCTTACAAGGGTACAAGTGAATCTTTCTAAGAGGAGAATGTAAACGTTTTAAAACAATAACTAAGAAAATAACATGAAGATTATGTTAACCAGTTTGATGGAAGTGTTTCAGATTGTGTGTGAAAACCCCACACTGTACCCCAGAAGGGCATTAATGTACATAGTTACCATTCCATAAAAAAAAAAAAAAGAAAATTATGCATGGCCTTTTTTGTTTTTGTTCTTCAGCTATTATTAATAGCTGCGTATTTAATGTAGGGCCCAAGACAACTCTTCCTCTTCCAATGTGGCACGGAGAAGCCAAAGGTTGTACATCCCTGAAACTTTTCTAAACTTCACATCGACTTAGTAAGTCTCTCTATCTAGTTAGCATTCTTCAAGTTGAACTGTTCTTTTTCATCAAGAAAACCTCAATACCTCCACAGTTTCCTCAGCTACATTAACAGCAATGAAAAATAATAATTTAGAGAAAAATAACATCATCTTAACACTGATTGCTTTCTTAATCTTCTCATCCAATCCATCAAGACATACTCTTCTATCTTCAACATTCATTCTTTATCTGTTTACTTGTTCACCTATCCAGAGTTTCTACCTTGGAGAAAACCACTAACTCTTCTCTCCTTGATTATTTAAAGATTCTCTGTTAATTTTTTAGTCCTTACTCTGCCCTAATAGACTGTAACCTTAATGCAGAAGCCAAAGACATTCTTCAAAAGGTTTAGTTATTTCACTGTTTTTTTCTTCTAAATCTTACAGTAATTCCTCATTTTTCCAGTCTTTTCAGTAGTCTAAACTTCCAGGGTTTAATCCCCTTTCCCTGTGCACTCTGGCCTCATCTCCAATTATTCTCCTCCTCATTTGCTTTGCTTCAGGCACACTGTATCCCTACTTGGATTACTTATTGATTTCAAGGCCTTTTTAAAGTTAGGGACTTTGTCCTTCTAGCAGTTCTGCCTAATTTGAACTTCTGATATCCACACAGCTAATTTCTTCACTTCATATAATCCCTTTCTCAGATTTCATCTACACAACAAGTCCCACCTGGACAATTCTTAATCATTATTTAACTTGCTTATTTCCTGTTCACAACCCCATTTACCTGATTTTCCTTTTACCTGTTAAGGCATTCGCCACTTTCTAACATACATGTAAGTTATTTAGTAAACATGTTACTTAAATGTGTATTATCCATTCTTGCTAGAATGAGAAGAGAGAGCTTTATCTGCTTTATTGCTGATGAGGAAAAGTGTTCACACTCGGTGGATGATTAATAAATGTTTGAGGAATACGTGGTAAGTGTTTTATTCAGAAACTGCATGATTGATGATAAAGAGAATTTCTCACTATACCATCTGGGACATACTTGATTTTCTGATATTGCACTTAGAATAAGTATATCTGCAATCTGTGTACTTTTTTTTTTTTTTGCCTCCTTGTTGAATCAGTTTTATCCCAACTTATCATCACATTCATTGGGTCTGCTTGCAATAGTTTCTGTTGGCTTCCATTTTTTTCACTTTTGCAGACAAAATAAACTTATGAAAATATACTGCAGATTATGTCATTTCTTTTGCTTAAAATTTCTGAATACCATGTAGTTTCTGCATCACAAATCGAAAAGCACTCATACAGCTAATAGCATAGCTGACATAATAATATGATCTCTTCTCCACTCCTCCATCTCTTCTCATAACACTCTCACTCACTCCACTTTTCATTCTGATTCAAGTACAAAAGTACAATAACTGGCTTGCTGTCACATCCTTCTCTCTTAAACCCTTTATATTTTCTGTTCCTTTTTTTTTTTTTTTTGCAGTTTTTGACCAGGGTTGGATTTGAACCCACCACCTCCAATACATGGGGCTAGTACCCTATGTCTTTGACCTGCAGGCACCGCCCTTCTGTTCCTGCTTTGTGTAGCACTCTTCCCCAAATTCTCCCTCCTGATTGACTTTACATTTTTTCCCTAAATTTATATTATTGGCTTCACTCATCCCTGGGCAAATTTGGAAGCACTGAAGCAGTATCTCAGCCAATAAACAGGGTTAGCATATACACAGATTCTCTACAGATGATATAGACATATGGAGATTTTTAGATTAGTGACATATGTGGGTTTCAGGGAAATTTTAATGTCATGAACTCAGTTGGGTGCAGTGATGTATATCTGTAGTCCCAGCTATTTGAGAGTCCTGAGGGAAGAGTTATCAGTTGACCCAAGTCTAGCCTGAACACAATAAGAGCCCATCTCAAAATAAATGAATTAATAAGTAAATAATAACATGATCTAAGCATATCATTTTTTATCTCTCCTTCATTCATAATTAAAAATTATGGACTTCTCACAAGTAAATTTATATCTAATTCTAGCCCTATAATATTGGTATGCTGATTAATTTGTGCCCTTTTCCATTCCAAAAATCACGTCTCATTTGAGACTCTTTATTATCTAATACAAATATTTATAGTTAGAACAAATGTTTTTCAAATATTTTGTTATAGTTCCATATAAATGCTCACAATGTTCATGTAAGGATTCATAGAATCTTATTAATTGTTAGTATCAGATTTCTAATGAAGTTATCCTTTTTTGAGAATTATTTTCATTGCTCATTTGAAAATTACCTTTATAATATATTTGCCTATTGTTGGATTTAAATATCTTATATAAATATACTAATATTTTCTTACATATCATGAGCTATTGTTTTCTCTTTTCAATATGTTTTATTCTAAAATAAATAAAAAATCTGAAAGGTATAGAAAAATGCAAAAAATTATGAGACACACGTGTAACCACTACTCATTTCTTTTGTTTGGTTTTGTTTTTATAAACACAACATATTTTCTATAACTAATGTCCCACCTTTGTCCAAACCCACATTTTACAAGAATAACATAATAATCTGTATCTCTTTTCCATGACCATTTTATACTTTTGTCAAATGCTTTTACACTAATAAATATTTATAATACTCTATATTTTCAAAGTTTCCTCTCCTCATTGTCATTTGAAATAGAGAACAGAGAATAAAATGAGGGGGAGAATAAACTGAGATGATATTTCTTATTTTGTCTGGACATTTTTAGCATTGTGCTGCATTTTCCTGGATAAATGTCTGTCTCCTTATTCTTTTACTTTGAAAACTCTTCTTCCCTTAAATAAAGAGGTCAGTGTTGAAAATTAAAAGAAGGAGTTAGACCTAAACGATGACATGCACTGAATATGTATGAGTTCAGTGAACAAATATTGAATAAGCCCCAATAGTGCTAAGAATATGATTTAGAGTACCTTGGCATATATTGAAATGTTTTTTTCTCTCTCTTGCACACGCATATAAATTCACCATGCCTTTGAGAATATAATTTTTATCACTGAAATATATTAATTGTTACATTTTACAATCTCATGAACAAAATATAATTGGACAATATTACATTTTTATATTTAGCTCAGTTGGCAAGAAAATCCACTTTGTTGACAGCTAAACAATATTATAACATGTTTATGGCTCAACAATGAGAAGCAATTGGAGGCTGATGGAAATGCAAACTAGCCTGCAAGGACTCATCGTTCACACCACACGTTGATATTTTCAGACTCAGTATAGTTTATTTTACCATCCCAGGGAAACCAAGAGTTCATCTATCACCTGCTTAATTGTCTGTGGCAAGCATTCAGGTCTAAGAAAGTGCTGAAAAAACAACATCGATGTAGGGAGAGCAAACAGGCTGTTTCCATGCAGTGCCTTTCCACACATCCTCTCCTCTTGATAAATAGGAGGATGAATAAAACTGCAAAGGAGCAAAGATGGGAAATGCAATAGATGATGATCATGATCATGATCATGAAGAAGACGAGTCTGGGAAGCATTGTGGATAAGCACTCAGGCTCTATTTTTTTTTTTTTTCTGATGCATGGATTCAAATCTTACCTCTGTCACCAATTAATAATAAGACTTTAGACAGGCCATTTAATTTCTTTTTGCCTCAGTTTACCTATCTTAAAATATAACATTTAATCAGATCAACCTTAGTGCTTTCTTAAAGGGAGTTGAGATATTTAATCTATTTAGTATACTGCCTGGATCTACTTTTCTGGTTATCTTGTTGAAATTTCAACCTTTCTTCTACAAACTTAACGACTAGTAATAGGTGAATTCATGAATATCAGACACATGAAATTTTCTGTTTTTGAAAAACAAAAGCCCAAGGGGGCAAATGTTGATCTGATTCTGTCCTCTAGCTCCTCCAGGGGCAGTGTGGTTGCATCTGATACTTGTATTCCTCTAAATTGGGAACATTTGTTTTTGCTTTGTTTTGCTTTATCTTGTTTTGTTTGAGTGTCTTGCTCTGTCCCCTAGGCTCAATTGCAGTGGTACAATCACAGTTCTTGACAACCTCAGACTCCTGGGCTGAAGTGACCCGCGTGGTTCAGCCTCCTCAATAGCTGAGACTACAGGTGCTCACCACCAGGACAGGCTCACTTACTCTATTTTTGGATAGAAGGATCTCACTGTCCTGCCCATGCTGGTCTCAAGCTCTTAGCTTCAAGCAATCCTCCTGACTCAGTTTTCCATAGCGTTGGAATTACAGTCATGAAACCCCTTGCCCAGCTTGTTTTTCCTCTCCATTTGAACACATTGTTGTAATTCTAGATTTCTCTCTCTTTTCAAGATAACTATTTGATTTGGCATTTAAGTGCAAAAAAAGTCTAAGACTTTTCTCACATACTAGATTTTAATACCATCTGGTTGCAGAATCCATAACCATCCATGTCAAATTTGTAATACTGATTTATTTTTTAGCCATAGATGAAAAATACCAAAATATTGAATCTCTTTCTTTTTCAAAGACACATATCTTCTCTCAGACCTAGTGTCAGAGACTGGGAGGACTTCAACTTTCATTTTGAAGGACCTCAACAACAGAAAAATAATGCTGAATACCTTATTTTCTAGCCCAATCCAAGAGAACTTCAAATTCCCTTTGCTCATAATGGGAACAGGTCCGCCTCACTTTAAAGTTATTTGTTTTCTTAAGCTCAAGAACATCTCTAACAGTCACTATAAATATTACTGAGTATTAATAAAATTAATCTGGATCTTTACCATAAATTTTTAGAAAATAATTCATCTCTCTCCCAGAAAGTGAAATACTAGGAAAGTTTGGATGGTTTGAGATGTCTCCAACAACTTGTTATCTGAAACTTTCTCAGTTTCAGAACTAACTACAGGCTCGTTATTTCCTAATTTGCTCTTTAATCCCTTAACTTGAAGTTTAAGAAAGCATAGGATTTATTTTGGTAGTAGAAATCATCTTAGGAACTCACATTTAGCTTTTAGCTTTGTTTTTTTGTTTGACTGTTTGTTTTCATATGCCACTGTAGAACTCTGTAAGATAATAAGCAATGACATGTCCCCATGTCTTATGAAGTCTTACTTAGTGTTATTGAAGAAAAAAATATTTTTATAGCACTTGTTAAAATTAGTAAGGTAGTCTTTATGCAAAGGAGCCAATGTAATAGGTATAAGGACCATTGCAATGAGTTGTAGGCAGGGAGAAGGATAGAACTTGGACTCAACTCTGTCTCCAAAAGGGCATGTGAGGATATATAAGCAAGAAACATGGTGGAGTTTAGTAGATGGGAAATTACTAAGAAGAAACATTGAGAGTAAGGGTCTATTGCTAGATTGGATCTACAGAACGCTCACTGAAAGTTGGAAAGATTGAGGTTTGTTTGGTACCAAGGGTGGGGAATTTACACTAAACTGACTTAGCAAGATTCTTTTTCAAACTGGATTCTACAAGGACAGACAGGGAAGATCAAGATAAAGAGGAGTCAAGCAAAAGACTCATAAGAGCCAGACTAAAGTTTTGGTCAAAGGAGAGAGTCTTTGTCGGTTAAGTATGAACTTCTACTCTTAGGGAATATTCTTTGATTTTCCTTACAACTAACTGCATGCAAACAAGACTTTCTACCTTTTTTTGTTGAGGTAAAATTATGATTTTTTTTGCTCATTTTATGTTGTGTTGGAGCAGTGTGGTGTTTTCTTTACCATCCTCATTTTTTTTAAGTTAAATAATAGCTCTGTACATTAATGCAGTCATTGGTTACAATGTGCTGGCTTTATATACAATTTGAAACATTTTCATCAAACTGGTTAACATAGCCTTCATGGCATTTTCTTAGTTGTGTGTTAAGACATTTATATTCTACATTTAGTAAGTTTCACATGTACCCTTGTAAGATGCACCATAGATGTGGTCCCATCAAACTCTTCCCTCCATCCATCCTCCCCACCTTCCCTCTCCCCTTTCCCCATATTCGTGGGGTATATTTGGGTTATAGCTTTCATATGAAAGCTATAAATTAGTTTCATAGTAGGGCTGAGTACATTGGATACTTTTTCTGAATACTATGCAGCCTTAAAGAAAGACAGAGACTTTACCTCCTTCATGTTTACCTGGATAGAGCTGGAACATATTCTTTTTATCGTCCTCATTTTTATCTTCTTTGTTCCCTTCAGTCTTCCCTGAAGTTTAAAGAATGAAGCTAAACATAGTCCCTTCTTAAATTATTCTAAGTGACATTATGAGGATTTTCCATCTCCCTATTGTTTTTTGTTACATTGTTTGGCATTGATGGAAATAGAGCAAGTGATCAAACAGTAGTGTACCATTTCTCCCTGGGAGTCCTTCATCAAAACATGTAGAAATCAATAATTTATCCTTGCTTTGTGGGTAAACTACTGAAAAGCATGACAAATATGCATACTGACATAAGTTACAAATTTAGGGGTGTGGGAGGAGTAGTAACTACTACAGCTTAAGAACAAATCAAATTTTAAAAAATTGAGGTTTAAAATCTTAAAAATTGATAAATTGTAGAGTAACAGATGGATTTATATTGATAAACATAAGACTAAAATTTAGGTTCATTTTACTTTAATTCAAGTAGGCTGCTAAAAGGAGAACAAATTCTGTATGTTTCAGTTGAAAATCTGCTTCAGTACAGCTATTATTTAATGTCTGCATCTTACTAAAGCAATGTGCCTGATTACAGACGTATAATGGAGAGATTTGATTTTGCTGTCCAACAAATTACTATCTAGAATCATTAAACCCCAAGAAACCTTAGAGGAAAACTGTTTTAAAAGTTTCATTTAAAAAAATGATACCACCAGTTATACACTCATTCATAGCTTGTTAGAGGTGAAATTGGAAATAAACACATTTGTACAAATATAATGATTCTTCAGTAATAAGAGCAAAAGGGGTATTTATGGATAAATATAAAAACAATGTCATAACATGCTTAAAAGTATAATAAACATTCGCGTATCAAGAAACAGTATTTGACATTTACAAACTTTTCATGTTAATCTCTTTTTGTTCATTGCTTCCAGCCAAACTTTGACCAGATTATCTACCTCCACCCAAAGGAAAAGGGGAACAGGAATACCAATAGAAATTAAATATTTTCTGAGACATAACATAAGAGGATTTTTTCTGATATAGATGTTTAAGTAGAAATTGAAAAAGAATAGAAAAAATAAAATGCCTGTCACACATAGACATAAGTCAGCACTGTCATTAGCTGTTTCCAACACCGACAACAAAATTTGTATAACATAATGCTGTTTTATTATTTTATTTTGAAAAATAGGAATTTATTTATTTCCTGTAGTTGAAATAATTAAGCCAAAGTATATGTATTTTTCATAGTTCTTGCCTGGATGAGAGGCCCCTTGCCTCAAGGCCCCTACTTAGTCATTATCATCTAGGAAAGGAGGGAAGCCTTAGCTGATGGGGAAAGGAAGTGAGTTTCAGTCTTTTATTCCTATAATTTTGGAGCAAATATGCTACAGAGAAGGTATAGTCTAATTGTTTTCTGCCCTTTGGAAGCTTGTACTTTTCCATTGTTACCAGTTGAATAAGTGAACAAGCAGCAATAATATGGAGAGGAGTGTTAGAGAGTCATTTGAGCTCAAGATACAAACATGAGAACTACAGTGTATTATTATTTGATCTTTCTCTCCATATTTCAACCTGTGAATAAAAGAAAAAGTGGTTTTCATGTAATTGCCTTTACTAAACCTCAACAATTATATATTCTGAGGTTTCCAAAATACACATATATCTCTATATTCCTTTTTAAAATTACACACAGTATCATGTTAAAAAATTTAGGTTACCTAATTTAGCTAGGACTTGCCACTGAAGGAAATTAGTATATGTCACCCCAAAATATGTCTTTCTGACATAAAAGTTATCTTTATGTTGCAGGCAATTAAGAAGCAGTAAGTAGACGAAGAGTTCAGTGTCCTCACTTTTCTGCCTAGACAGAGGATGTAAATTCTCCTTTATTGAAGTCAATTCTAGACAGAGGAATTGTCAAACAAAACTTATTTCATTAGTTTCCTCCTGTACATAATATTTACCCTCCCGTTTTCCCAGACTTGGAAGCCGCAGATTGTTTTCCTTTGTCCTGTCTTTCCTCTACATGTTACTGGTTTTATTGAAGATACTATGTGAGCCACATTTCCAAGCAGCTGCTTTGCGTTACTGTTCATTAAGGTTTCTCTCGCAGGATGTGTGTGTACCACATGTGCTAATAAACCTGCTTGTTTTTCTCTCATTAGTTTTTAATTTACCTTTTGTTACAGGGGTCTATCTCAACTACGAATTCATGAGGGCTGAGAGAAAACAAAATTTCCTCCCCAGACCACATTACCACATAATTGTAGTTTTCTTAAGATTAAAAATGTATGCCATCAAATAAATTCAGTGTACTTATGTCTCTAGTAAAATTAGAAAAATTCATAATAGTTTCAGATTTGTAATTTTGCAGAAAGCATTTCATTAGGATATTAACTTGCAATAGGATATAGAATGTGCTAACACCTTTTGTAAATAATGATTCTAAGTAAATATTGAGTTGTTATTAATTTATTTTTTCCAGCAAGCTGTATGTCTCATCAATAACATTCTCATATTATATGGCGGCTTAATTAGATGAGAATCTAAGTGTATTCAGCAAGATAAAATGCTCACTAATTAGTTGGGGAAAGAAATATTATTTATATTTAATAGTCTATTTTCCTCTGGCTCCTGTTATATCACTGAAGTAGGTAGATTTAAATAAACATCAGAGATAATCTGAAGGTTGTAGATATATCACTTTCACTTTAAATAACAGTTTTACAAATAAAACAGATTCATGTCATTAGAACTCCTAACTACATATTAATTTTACTTTTTTAATTGACTGACTCAATTTTTTAAAAAGATCTGTTGTAATATCACAAAGTCAGTAGGTTTTAAATAAACCTAAAGTCAGTAGGTTTTAAATAAATATAGCTAATTCATTTCCATGATGAATTGTCCACATTTATATTCCATTTTAATGACATGAGAAAATATATTTTATCTTCTACATGTATTATAAATAAGGAATTTTAGTTATTTAATTAAAATATTAATGAAAATATTTTTCAAGTATTATTTGATCCAGGATGAGTTCAACATAAATTGAAACCACATCAACGTCTATTTTACTATCAATTAAAATTTTCTTTTACACATAACAATGACAAAGTACTTATATGGAAAATAATCACAAAAATAAAGGTAAATCTTAAGATCATAAAATGCCTAGAAAAATACGGAACAGAAAATACATGAGACAAAAATATTAGCCAAACCTGATCAACATCAAGCAATTTTGTTATTTGGAAAACATTGTTAAGAAACAAAAAGTTAATAACTGATGGAAAACTTTTAAGCATATTTCTGGAACAGAATTTTATCCACATTATATAAAAATTCAATAATAATAAGCAAATTGTTTTAAAAAATTAGGCAACAGACTTGCCAAATGTGGAAATGAGTGACTTTATCTTAAGTATCCATCTGGCTTGTGACTTCTGGCTAACGTTAAGTTTGGGAATGCCTCCAACATGTCTCATTGATATGTTATTCTTTATGAAGAAACACCTATCACTGTAAGTTTTCTCTTTTTTCTCTAAAACAGCTCATAATGCTGTTGCAGAATCACAGACTATGACACCTGCAACATTCTCTGGTCATTAACACTTTTTTTTCCAAGGCACATACACTTTTTTGCCAAGGTACAAAGACCTATGTCTCTATGCACTTTTCAGTACATCTGAGTTGCAGCGTTGAAATCTCCCTGTCTTGTGGTGGCCCAGGATTATAAATCAAACTATACCAACAAACTAGATCGTCTGTCTCATTCTATGGTTTCTTGGCTTTTAAATGCCAAAGACCCTTTCATAGAGCTCAAAAACACTTCGTCAAAGAGGGATAGGTGCAAGTAAGCACATGGAAGTATTTTCTCATCATTCTTCTTTAGGGAAATATAAAGTAAAACCATACATACAAAAAAGTCTAATATTAAAAAACTGATAATTTCAAGTACTTATAAGAATGTGCAGTAACTCGAATACTTCTATGCTGTTCAGGCAATGAAAATGTTACAAGCCTTCTGGAAAACAATTTGAAAGTTTCTTAAATATGTGCATATAATATAGTCAAATCATTATAGAATAAGGTATTTAGTCAAGAGAAATCAAAACAAGTCCATTTGTATACAATTGTTATGTATCAACTTGTTATGTTCCTAACCTGTAAGCAATCCAAATGTCCAGCAGGTGAATCTATAAACAAATTGAAGCTTATCATTGCAATTAAATTCTATGCAGTAATGACAATAAAATGGATGAGTCCCACAAAAAACTGAATAAAAGCTGGAGTAGCAAGTATCTACTGTCTGATTCCATTTATATATATATTTAAATGTCAAAATCATAGAGATAAAGCAAATTACTTTTTGCAAGTATGAAGGAAATGGAAAGAATCTTCATGGTATGAATATGGTTACTATCTTGTGAGGCTTCTATAGGCATATGCACTTTTAAAAATACTTCACATATGCACACTTTATTTTGTTGGTTACACCTCAGTGAAGTGGTAAAAGGGAAAGAACAAAAAATCAACATTGGCCAAGAAAATGTGTAGATGTCACACCCAGACTGATTTACGGCAACTCATGGTGAGGTATGAACAGAGAAAAGGACTAGATCTGAAACTCAGTTCCCAGTTTTACTTTTAGGTAAAGAAGACAAATATTTATGAACATTCTAGAAATTAGAGATTATATGCCTACCTTTATGAGTCTTGCCAGTACGTAAGCTTTGTGTTCTAAAAAGAAGGATCAGGCTGGTCTAAAATATTATTGCAATGCCTGCCTTTATTTGTGTATATGTTCAATAGAAAACAGCAATAATCGCTGGCACTGTAAATTTTGCTAAGATTTTACAACTGAATAAATGCTTGGCATTTATTCTATGGGAAGATTGAATCATAGTAGGTCAAATTTTCCATCCTATGTCCTATCATTTTTATGCTGATTTCTCCTGCCTTAGCAGTGCTGTTGTTACACCTTAGAGTTGCTGAGTAAGATATAGGATGCCCAGTTGAATGCAAATTTCATGTAAAAATAAAATAACTTTTTAGTATAACTATATTCCAAATATTACAGGGGACATATTACAGTGAAACTCATCACTAGCCTGACTTTCAGAATCTTCTTTTGTTGTCCCTCTAAATCTAGCAACACTACCTTCTTAACACACATGGAGTCCAAGCATCGTGAAGGGCTTTCCAAGTGCTGCAAACAACATCCTCATGGTCATGACCACAATGGCTATTTTACAAGAATGGAAGAAAGCGTATAATTAGAAATAATACAAAGAACTGGGAGAAAAGGTGATCTAGGCTGTGTTAACGATGTTAGCAAAGACATTGAAAGAAGACATGGTATTACTTTTCAGAGTATGAAGCGTAATTATGTACTGCTGGCATATGAAGTGTATTCAGACAGAGAAAATAAGGCAAGAATAACAATTCCAAGAAATGTCATGGAGATCCTTTTTTTCTTCAAGCGAAGGGGCTGCTGATTAACCCCAGAGTAGAGAAGAGTAAGAGCTACAGAGTATTTGATAACGAAGGAGAAATGTTATCAGATTTGTGTTTTATATAGGTCGGCTTGGCAGTGGCCTGTGAGATAATGCTGGAAATACAAAGACTGGGAGAATGGTTAGAAAGCTCTGAATGTGTTGTAGGTCTGAGGTTATGAGCGATTTGGCTGAGACCGAAGCGGTATAAATTGAGAGGAGGCAACAGGGGTGAGAATTACCTGGGAGTTAAATATGAACTTGATCTGTGAGTTAATGTATTAAATGAGAAAAGGATGATGTGAGGAAACTTCCTAGGTTTACAATTTGGGAAAGCAAAAGATGATGGATTTAACTGAGATAAATTAAAGAATAATGTTTAGTGATGCAAGTTTGTGAACAAATGTGATTTCTTTATTTTTTTAATTTCAAATAATTACAAGGGCACCAATGTTTTGTTTACACAGTCTGAGTTGAAGAAGTTATAAGTGTGCCCGTCACACAGGGAGTGTGTGTTGTACCTGTCAGGTGTGAATCCATCCATTCTTCCTCCATCTCTCACTGTCTTGATTTTTGGTGAATGTTATTTCCATATGTGCACTTGAGTGTTGACCCATTAGTTCTAACTTACAAGTGATTGCATGTGATATTTGTTTTTGTGATACCTAGAAGAATGATCTCCAGTTTGCTCCAAGTTAACATAAGAGATATTAGTTCACCATTGATTTTTAAGGCTAAGTAGTACTCTAGTAAACATCTACTACATTTTATTTAGACATTCTTGTATCCCATGTGACTTCTATTTGGGCTAATTTGGAAATACTTCTATCTCAAATTGAACAGTTGAGCACATAGTTGGATTTCGGGATCTGAAATGCTAGGAAAGAATAGGCATGAAGTAGAAATTTGGAATTTCAACCTCTCAGAGTTAATGCTACAACTGGGAGAGCAGATGACACTACCCTGGGAAGGCACTGAGAGTGAGAACAGTAAAGTGAGGCTGAAACTGTCTGCTGTATCCAGAGTTATGTTAACTCAGACGGGTTGAAGGAGACCAAGGGCGTGAGGTGAAGGAACTGAAGGAAAGAATGTCATCGTCATTCAGGAAGGTAATTTATTGGAAGCTAAATTTTCACATTTTCTTCTAAGGCTTTTCTTTTTCAAACTATACAAAATATTGTACATTTTGTAATGAAAATACTAAGAGAACCCACCCTGTTAGAAAAATGTTAATCTGGTGGTAGCATTTCATGTAAACTGGCCAGGTGCAAGCTAGAAACATTTGAAACACCTCAAAATTACAACACTTCAAAATTATAACACTTCAAAATTCTATATACATAAAAACATGCTGGGCCTCAGGATTCTCAGTAAAGGCTAAAATAATTATGAACAAGATGATTTATGTGAAGTGTCATATTGTAGTAACGTTGTGGGAATGTGGCAGTCCTGTTATAAACATCTGCAAAATAAATGAATAAAAAATATAGCATATACATATACAAAAATTATATGTGTGGAAAATATAGATTATTTTAATTATTTATAAGATTATCTTATTTTTAAGGTTGAAATCTTGTCTTTAAATAACTATAATTTCTCCTTTGAGACTGAATAAAAACACCTAAAGTGACTTCTTTTAATTTACACTTGCTTCTTGAACGTGGTGTGGTCACTCCAATTTTCTTCTGTCTTTGCCACCCCAGAGGAAGCAGGACGAATCTTCCTCAGTCTACTCTATCTGAATATGACAAGGATATAGATTTTTTATGATGATCTAGTTTCACTACATAGTAAATATATTTTCTCTTCCTTATAATTTTCTTAATAACATTTTCTTTATCTTTTTAAAGAATGCAGTATGAAACATATAAATCTTTGTTAATCAATTAATTATGCTATTGATAAGGGGTCTAGTCCACAGTTACCTATCATAATATAGTTTTGCAGAATTTTGTCTGAATGGGGATTCGACTCCCTAACTCTCACGTTCTTCAAGGGTGAATTGGATATAGAAAGGGAAAAATGCCGAACTGAACACTAAATCATTTGCAAAGTTTTTCTCCTCTCAAAATTTATTTTACCACAAAGAAACACTGCTACTTGTAATTATGTGTGTAGTTTATGAAATGTTATAAGGTTTCCTTATTTTTTCTTTCTGTTCTACTTTCTTTTATAGTGGTTCTACTCTCAGTAATCTCTGCAAGAGTAAACAAGATTGCCAGGGCTATTTGTGCTGATCCATGAGTACTCCAGCCTGGAAGCTCCCAACCCCATTCACCCACTGTCAACACAAGTTTCCAGAACAGCCTCCTAGGCATCAAAGCCTATGCCAGCACTTTAATGGGTGTCCCTGGGAGGACCATGGGAGTGACGTTTTCACCTCTGACAGTGAAATACGCATATTATAACACTGAACGCATTGGAGTTGACCTGATCCTGAAGACCTGTTTTAGCCCCAACCCAGCGATTGGACTCTCAAATGACTTGCAGCAGGTAGGAGGGACATCAGCTCATATCCAGGATGCCTTAAACACGGTGTTGAGTATGCAGAGGATGTACTGTGTGGAAAAGTGTCAGCTGACAATTCTGTGGGTCGCTTCATGATGAGCCTGGTTAACCAAGTACCCCAAATAGCTCCTGACGGTTTGGAGACCACGCTCAACAGGAACATCAGTGACTCTCTGATGGTGACCTACGGGCCAGTCTCATACAGTCACAGATTGCTCTCAATGAGAAACTGTGTACAGGCCCCAAGCAGCACTCCTGCCAGTCTGAGTCTCCCCCTAGGGCTCAGAATGAGGTGAAGGAGAACAGAGTCATACTGAGCCAGTCAAGCACCAGTTATCAACATAGCCTACCTTTGGTAAACGAGAAAAAAGAATAAGTAAACAGTACCCAAATACATAAATTAAATTAACAAAACCTTCATTTTGCCCTGTTAGTACTTATTATTAATATAAACTTTATAAACATTTTTTAATATTTTTAAACATTCCATAATCTATAAAATCATTGTGTTGAACTAATTCTGCTTGAAAGGATAAATCAAAAGCAACTTTTAAAATATCTCATCAACAATTCTTATACTCACTTTGCTTCTTCCTTATCATTTTATTATATTTAAGACAAATTTCACATGTTTACATAAGAAACATACTCCAGGGAGTTGAAATTGGAGATACGTGTTAGTAAGGAAATGTCTGGTTTAACTGTGGAAAATCATGGCTGATTTTGAGTTTTGTTGTCTTGGTATGGTTGATGGTCAAAGCTGATTCCTTTTCTCATGAGGCAATTTTTTTTTCTTTTTTTGAGATATAGTCTCACTAGGGGGGAGTAGAGGCACCTGCCACAACACCTGGCTAGTTTTTTTCTATTTTTAAGAGGTAGGGAGTCTTGCTGTTGCTCCGGTTGGCCTCAAACTTCTAAGCTCAGGAGATCCACCCAGCTGACCCTCCCAAAGTGCTAGGATTACAGGCGTGAGCCACCACTCTGTCCAAGAAGAAATGTTAATGGAAAATAAACTCATTAGTCATTAGGAAAATACAAACTAAATCTACAAGGAGATATCTAAATGATAGAATTGAAAACATAAAAAGAAAAAAAATGGACCAAACTGAATGTTGATGAGAACGCAATGTTGACTAAATTCTCATATAGCTGATGACAGGGCAAAGCAGTACAAATACTCTAAGGAGAATTTGGCCACATTAAATAAATATAAACATTTAGCTTTCATATGGTAAGCGCTACCTGTTGCTCTCATAAAAATGTATTTTCATGTGAGATTGGAAAAGGTACTTACAAAAGCTTTATTTGTAATGGCCAGAAACTAGAAAAACCAAAATATTCATGTAGTGAATCAATTGACAAATTACAATATATTTATATATTATATATATTATAGTATATTATATTGCAATATATTGTACATTAGAATAGTATTCAACAATACAAAGGAATAGATTTTTGATGCAAGCACCTACATGGATGACTGTTAAAATAATTCAGCTGAAAGATATCAGAAAAAAATGTACCTCTTTTATCAGTCCATTTATATAACATACAAACTAATCCAATAGTGAAGGAAAAGCAAATCAGTGGTTACCTTGGGAGGAGGCTGGTGAAAACAGGTGGGAGAGAGGAATTACAAGGGGACATGAACTATTTTGATGATAAATATGCAATATTTTCATTATCTCCATTGGTTACAAAAATGTACACATTTAAAAATTGAGTAATTACAGACTTGAAATAGTTGTAATTTATGGTTTATCAGTTATATTTCAATAACATTTTATAAAGAAAAGACAACTGGAAGAGATGTAGTGAAAAAGAGAATTCAAAACTTCTCCAGTTAGCATCTCTTCTGAATTCTCTTTTATTCCACTTTTGACGCAAGGAAGCACATGTCATGCACACACCACAGACAACGGAATCAGAAAAAAACTAGATGGGAGCCCGATTTATTCTTCTCACTCGTGTAGGATTTTTGAAGTTGGCTTATACTCCCTGAACTTGTTTTTCCAACTTTGATATATGAAAAATCCACCACAAAGGATGCTACGAAGACACAGTACAATACTTCATATGGAGTCTTTGGCTCACAGCAGTCTCAGTAAACTGCATCCCAGTTCAGCCCTTTCAAGGTGATAAGCAAATTTAATTATTTGTTGGTGTTACTCTCATGATTTGGTTTCCGTCCAAACCATTATTGTTCTGTAGTCCATGAAGAATGCCTGCCCATTTTTAATATGTCTCTTTCAGTTATGCACTGTCATCTGACTAAAAAAGGGATTAATGAAAAGCCACCTGTACTCTCACTTGCTAATTTTTGATTAGTAAATACAATGCATTTTACACGTGAAACTCATTTAACTTTATTCAGTTTAAATTTCTTTTAATTATGTTGAAAAGAATTGTTCCAGGTCTCCATTTCTATATCCAATTTCGTCTCATGTGTCGTTAGGTCTCAGCTCAGGAAGATGTTGGAATAATTTTTCCATTTATAACATCTAACAAATAGAGATTTAAACAATTAATATAATAAAACTATTAAGATCAGACAGTGCACTTTTAAGCAATATTACTACAAATTGTACTATTGTATATCAATCTGTAAGTGGAATTGAAAGGAAACATATAAAAATAATCACAGAAGCAAATGTTTCAAGTAAACACAGTTCGATTCATGCTTTTTAGTTCAGAGTTATTTTGGTTTAAAAGAACAGCAAATACAATTTTATTTTGTAGTCAATTAATGTGAAATTCTCACTACCTGAGTCTCCAAGGAAATGTGCCTTTGTTAGTGAATGGTTTGCATTTTGTTTTTGATTTACCTCAATAAACTGAACTGTTGAAAACTCAGTATTTTACTACCACTACTTCAAAGTGAGAATGTAAAAGTAGTTATGAGTAATCCTTGAACTTAAAATGCTTAAAATTATGAGGTGAGTGATATTCCCCAACAAGTTCTGAAATATTTAACTGTCACTGGTAATAATTTATAAAGCAGGTATGTAGAGATTTGCCTGCTAGATCTGAGGGGCATGTTAATGGGGTACGATGAAGACAGATAGCTCCGTTCTGTTACCACCGAGCAGGCAGCCACCACATGAAACACTTCTCAGCCAGTGTGCATCAATCTCTCCACGATGGCTGCTCAGATTAGACAAGAAGGCACACTCCTGTGAATCTTAAATGGCCGTTTCTGTCTTTTGTGAAGTTGTTTAACTTTGTTTTCATTTTATGGAGCCTGTCTGAGGTCTAACACATACAGCATTTGACACATTGATTTTTATCAAATCCCCAGGAAAGAGGGATTTTTACTGAAACATAAATTACGAATTTCAGGGGATAAACTAAATTTAGTGTTACCTCGAGATACAATAAGATAGTATTTATTATTTATTACATTTAATATATTATTTACAAGAAGGTTCATGTATTTGTGACATTATTTGATTTGATACAATTTAGAATGTGATACCCGTCTGTAGAAAGGCCAACTTTGCACCAGTTTAATTATTTTGAGGCTTAATATATATGGTTTATGAACCTCTCAAAATTATGAAGACACCTTGAGGTAAACATTGAATAAGTGTTTCTGTGCAGTTGAAAGGATGATAATTTGATATGCTGAAAGTGATCTCCCAAAGATGTTCCTGTCATTCTTTATTCAGTATCATGCACAAGAGTGACATAACACAAAATGCAATTCCTATATTTTTCAGAAATTGTGTGTTTCTAGCATTTGTAGGCCTGCACCCGCATAAAATCAAAGTAAACAACATCAGTGTTCAAACTATGTCCACATATTCGTATCTAAAAACAAGTGCAAACTATTATTAAAGATACCATGAGTAGGATACCATACAGTTCTACACAGAAATCAAGCAATTTTTTTTTATTGTTTTGATTACACGATTATTCAAAATAGATCAATATAAGCATAATTTTTAAAAGTATAATGTTGCAAAATTTAAACATTCTTAGGAGACTCAGGGCTTGTGCAATAGATATGAATCTTTTAAATGAGTAGCATTTCCTGGATGAATGATGATGGCTAGAGATTGAAAATGTCCTTGAGAAAATGAATTTTATTCCACAAAATCTGGTTACCTACTGGTTGCCAATGTCATCTGTCCAGCCTTCGTCTTTTCCAGTCCTCCTAAGAGCAGTGGCTTCTTTATCTGCCAAACTCAGGCTTGACTCAGTTCCCAGTCCATTTAGGGCTTGAAAGCAGTAAATTCCTAAACCATCCATATTTCCCCAACTCAGGCTGATCATTATTGCATCTTCCCTTCTACTATACTTACTTAAGACCCAGGACGCCAAAGAGAACCAGCAAACCTAAAGAGAAATGCAGCAGTGGAAAGCAGATGTTCTGTCCCACCAGAATCAGCACAGCCTGGTGCAGGTTCTCCTCCCATACATAGATTCTGAAATCCTTTACTAAGAGGTCAAGATCAGTACTATTTTCTCACCTCCTGGCACCAGTCCTCTGGCTACTGCTATAACTAAATGACTACTACTACCAGTAACTAAATAACTACTTTGGGTTCTTGTGAGCACAAAGATCAGCTAACAGAAAGATGGAAAGTCTTTGTCCAATCGATGGAATCCTACCTCTCTGCCTTAGCATAGTGTTTGGGAATGTCTGCCTGTGGACAAACTTCTCAAATTTAAATTGTTGTCTGACAAGATTTCTGCGAATAATCTAATACAGTTTTTCTTCCTCTGAGAGGATGTTAGTTAAACCTCTAGTATTGATCATTAATACCTTGAACAGAGTGTTGCCCTATGGGTCTCATGGAAAAGTGATGTCGTGGAGAAGAAGCACGCTTATTGAAATTGTGTTTTAAATAAAAGTGACCATCTGCTCACTCAGGAAAAATGGCAAGTTTCTTTATTTGTGGTTGGTTTATATTGGGAATCTTGTACATGTGCACAATACAGCATGACCTCATTAACCCATTTAACATTATGTGACTACCTCATGATTAGCTTCTGATAATCCACTCAACATACAACTTTTGACATAACCCAATTTAACATAACTTAATGGAGGACATGTTGTTAATCATTACTTCTTTGTTCTTGTCTGATGATGCCTGAGGCTATGGAGGAACAAGGTAGATTGGATACCTACCCTTGTTGGCCTTGCTGTTTGGAGGCTGTTACTTCAGATCTTTAAACAAAGCATAGAGAAACTTCTTGGGCATACAGAAATTTGTGTGCAAACTTTTGCTCCCATGTAGGCCTTCAGGGGGGTTTTGCTGGAACCTTTTATAAGGAATTTTCAGACTTCTCAAAAGCCTTTCACCAGCCCAAGTTTCATCCCTGCCATTAGATACCTGTATGCATTGGGTAAATTTCTCTTTTCTTGAGGTTGCTGAGCACATTTCCATTCCTGGACCTGTAAGCAAGTGACCTTCATTACTTACCACAGATCAGGAAAGGTTACTGATGGGTATCTGGCCAGTTTTCCAAAAGGCTTTTTTATTGGCCTTATAAAGTCAACCTTGATTCCTTAACCCATAAATTCTATTCCAGCTGAAGGCTTGGTCATGTTAGGCTCACAACAAACCTGGATACATGGGATTCTGCCTCAGTTACTAACAACTTTGTCTGCACAAAGTCTTTTCAATGCTCTCTCAAAAAATGGCTTTTTTGGCCAGAGGTTATAGGTGTATTGCCTATAACAGAGCATATACCCACCAATATTCATTTTAGTGTGTAATTTTATAGGATTAATATGATTTGTTTGCTGTCCTTCTCCATAAGCCCCAAAGCCAGGGACTTGTGGTGTTTTTTTTTTCTCTTCTCTTCTCTTTTCTTCTCTTCTTTTTCCTTCCCTTCCCTTCTCTTTTCTTTTCTTTTCTTCTCTTCACTAAGTTGTTCCCAGAATTTAGCAGGGCACTTGGCACACAGTAAGTGTTCTATAAAAGAGCAGTGAAATAATAATCATATTAACTGTAATGGAAGCACAACTTCTTTTCTTATTATATTCCTATTGCTTTAAAGGATTAAGCAGGATAAATAGAGATATAGACACCCAAAGAAGAGAAACAGGATTGGTTGATGTTCAAGAACACCAATAGGGCCACATTTCTAGGAGGTGGGTTTCAGATGGGGTAGAAGAATATCAAGTCTTATTTCTGTATAAAGGTAGGAAATCGTAAGAGAAATTTGTTGTTTTTATTCTAATAATTTAAAACAACCTAGATAATAAACAAAATCATATATTTTCTTGAATTTATTAGAAAACTGATGGTGTAAGAATAATCAATCAGCACATGTAGGCTGTTCCATTAGAGCAGATAATTGTTGAGAATTTATGTTTCATAAATATACCCTGTTAGACAATTAAAGGAATACAGAAATCTACACATTCAACGGGATATTTCCCTTGGAAAAAAATATTAAAAAATGCATTTATATTTATCATCAAAAAATAAAATATTAGCAACTAAATAGAGAGGGTTCAAAAAATACACATTTTAAGAAAGTTTTAAAAAAACTGCATTGAAATTATAATATTCTGAAAGCCACTCAAAAGGAAAGTGGAGCCAGACGTACACTGGGAAAGAGAATCCCTGTCCAATAAATGTTGCTGGGAAAACTGGATAGCCACATGTAAATGACTGAAACAGGACCTGCACCTCACACCACTCACCAGAATTATTTCACAATGGATAAAAAATGCACTCAAATGTTTATAGCAGCACAAATCACAATTACAAAGACATAGAAACAATCCAAGTGCCCACCAAATTTATTTACCTTATTTTTTTTTGTAGAGATGGGGTCTCACTCTAGCTCATGCTGATCTTGAACTCCTGGCATCAAGCAATCCTTCTGCTGTGGCCTCCCAAAGTGCTAGGATTACATATGTGAGCCATTGCAACATGTCAAGTACATACTTTTTTGTCTCTCTATTCTTTATAGTACTAATCTTTCCAGCTACGGTACCAGTATGTCTGAAGTCCAAATACTTAGGGGGCTGAGGCAGGAGGATTTCTTGAACTCAGGAGTCTGAGGTTGTAGTGTACTGTGATGATTCCACTGCACTCTAGCCAAAGTGACAGAGACACACTTTCAGAAGAAAAAAAAAAGTGTATACACAAATAAACAGAAAATTCTAATGTCAAAAATCCTTAAAATATTTCAAAATGTGTTGGGTTATGAAGAATTTTATTATTATTATTATTATTTTTGAGATAGAGCCTCAAGCTGTTGCCCTGGGTAGACTGTCATGGCATCACAGCTCACAGCATCCTCTATTCCTGGGCTTAAGCAATTCTCCTGCCTCAGCCTCCCAAGTAGCTGGGACTACAGGCACCCACCACAATGCCCAGCTTTTTTTGGTTGTAGTTGTCATTGTTGTTTGGCAGGCCCAGTCTGGATTCGAACCTGCCAGCTCTGGTGTATGTGGTGGAGGCTTAACTGCTTGAGCCACAGGCGCTGAGCCAGGTTATAAAGAATTATTAAAAAGACAAATAATAAAGTAGAAAAACATGTAGAATATAGTAAGTCAAACTCTCGGAAGAGAAACTATGAATGAGATTATGGGCTGAATTGTATATTGCAAATTCATATATTGCAGCAGGAACACTCAGAATACAATTGCATTTGGTGGCAGAGTCTTTAAAGAATAATTAAATTAATAAAGTTATTAAAGGGGGCCCTGATCCAAGATGAATGGTGTATTTATAACAACTCACAAAGAGAGTAGACAGAGCGACAGAGAAAGAGACACCAAAGGTACCTGTCTCTTTCTTTCCACACATGACCACATGCAGGCACAGAGAGTAAGTGGCCATCTGATAATCATGGACAGAGGTCTCAGAAGAACCCTAAATCTCCCAACACCTTCAGCTTGGACTTTCAGCCTCCAAAAACTGTGAGAACATTAATTTCCATTTTCTAAGTCACCTAGTCTATGGTGTTCTGTACAGTATCTCTAGAAGACTAATATGAATGACTTATAACACATAAAAGTGTTGTCAAATTTTCTGATTATTAGGTAGATACAAATATAGACACTAATGCTAGAATATTTTATAACTCTCAGAATTCCAAAACTTAAAAGTCTTAGAAGTATTGGAAAGAATATGGTGGAATTGTTGTACACATAAATCACTGGTAATGCTGTAAATTAATGAATTTCTTCCACTTTCTGCCCTAAGTGTAGGGCATTTTCATGATTGAAATTCATGTTATTGGCCGGGTATTGTGGCAGGTGCCTGTGGTCCCAGCTACTTGGGAGGCGGAGGCAGGAGACTCACTTGAGCCCAGGAGTTGGAGGTTGCTATGAGCTGTGATGCCATGGCCCATGGCACTGTACCCAGGGGGATAGCTTGAGGCTCTGTCTCAAAAAAAAAAAAAAAAAGAAAATTCATGTTATGTTGTATACAAATGTGTATCTTGCTTTTTAACTTACAAAAGAAAATTTTTCAAGTGACTAAATGTCGTTGTAAATAAAGTATCAATGACTCTCTAATTTTTATAATAATTAATTTCATATAATTACCTAAAAAACAAATATATTTTATTTCTAGATCATATTTTAATATTTATTTGTAACACTGCAGTGAGCATTTGTCTGTACAAAACTTACATGTATGATTATTTCTTTCACCTAGATTTCTAGAAGTGGAAATGATACACTATTAGTGTATGTGTAATGTAATGATACATTATTAGTATGCTACATTAATGATACTAATAATTAGTATGATACTAATAATGATACATTATTAGTATATGTGATTATTACTCTCCTACTAACTAAAACTGACATTGTATCAGTTATTGCTAAGACTAATTCTATATTTTGTTTTGGCAAATAAAAATTCTGTTACAAATCAAACTGTAATGTAAAAGACTGAAACTGGACCTACACCTCACACCACTTACAAAAATTGATTCAAGACGGATGAAAGATTGAAACTTAAGGAATCAAACAATAAAAATCTTCAAAGAAAGTTTGGTGAAAACACTTGAAGATGTTGGCTTGGGGGAAGATTTTATGAAGAACACTTTCATGGCAATTATAACAACAACACAAATAAATAAATGAGACTTAATTAAGCTCAATAGTTTCTATGCAGCTAAGGAGACAACAACCAAAGCAAGTAGACAGCCTTCAGAATGAGAAAAGATATTTGCATATAATGAATCGTACAAAAGCTTGATAACTAGGATCTACAGAGAACTCAAATTAATCAACAACAACAACAAAAAGGTCCAACAATCCCATATATCACTGGGCAAGGGACATAAACAGAACCGTCTCTAAAGAAGACAGATGAATGGCTAATAAACATATAAAAAAAGGTCATCGTCCCTAATCATCAGAGAAATGCAAATCAAAACCACCCTGAGATACCACCTAACCCCAGTGAAAATGACCAAATTACAAAGTCTCAAAGCAGCAGATACTACCATGGATGTGGAGAGAAGGGGAAACTTTTACACTGCTGGTGGGACTGCAAACTAATGCAACCTTTTTGAAGGGGATCAAGGAGAACCCTCAAAGAACTCAAACTAGACCTCCCATTTGATTCTGCAATCCCATTATTGGGCATCTACCCAAAAGAAAAAAAAAATCCTTTTATCATAAGCACATTTGCACTAGACTGTTTATCACAGCTCAATTTGCAATTGCCAAAATGTGGATGCAACCTGAATGCCCACCAATCCAGGAGAAGGCCAACAAACTGTGGTGTATGTACACCATGGAATACCATTCGGCCATGAAAAAAAGATGGAGACTTTACATCTTTTGTATTCGCCTGGAAGGAGGTGGAACACACTTCCTTAGTAGAGCATCACAAAAATGAGGATGAGAATCCAGCGTACTCAGTTCTAATGTGAAGACACTAGATGAACTAATGCAGGGTGTGGGGTAGGCGAGGAGGGAGCAGGAAGAGGGGGAGGGAGAGGGGTGTTATGGTGTGTGACATGCCTTTTGCAGGTCAGACACGATTATAAGAGGGACTTTATCTAATAAATGCAATCAGTGTATCCTAATTCTTTGTACCCTCAATGAATCCCCCCCAAATAAAAATAAATAAAAGGAGACATTTAAGATTTTTAAAAAGAATGTATTTTTCCTCCTCCTTTCCTCCACCCCCTCCTTCCTTCTTTCTCTCTCTGCCTCCTCCCATAAGGAAGAGCAGAGACAGGGAAGTAGGGAAGGGGGTGGGGGTCTCAGTGTGTGACACATCTTGTACCCTCAATGAATCCCCAACAATAAAAAAACATGGAAACTATTTTTAAACTATAAATTGCCATACACATGAATGAAAATAAACAAAATGTCTTTTAAAACTTATACATATTGAACGTACGTAATGGAATAACTTTATTACCACAATTACCTTAAAATTTTGAGCTTACAATTTTGGAATTTCAGCAGAAATCTCAGTATATTTACAGTCCTGTGGTTAGTCATTAGCTGTGGTATATTGATTTTAACTTTTGACATTTTTGGTTAAGCTAGATACAAAACATATACAACATTTTGAAAAATAAAAAATTATACTTCTTTGCTAAATCATTATGCTTTTGTACTACCACAAAATCTTATGGTAAGCTTCTTTTTTACTCTTGGAAATGCATCTTCTCTAAAAACTATGACAACCTTTTGGAAATAAAATTGTCATCTACATGAACTTAAATTTATTTGAGAGAATGGGATAATCTCCCACAATAGATTACCTCTTTAAAAATGCACATTCAATTTTCTTACCTCCAGTCTCATCTTGCCATGTAATTCATAGAATTGTAGTTATATTAGCTCAAATATGTCATCAAATTCCTATTACTGAACTTTCAATGTTTTTTTCTGACTTTTATGTTATTTTATATACTTTGAGATGATTATGTTTTGGAAAACTTATCTCCCAACCCCAAATAGACCAAATGATTACTAGATTTACATTTATTAAATTCAAAAATAATTGTTATGGGGCAGCGCCTGTGGCTCAAAGGAATAGGGTGCCAGCCCCATATGGTGGAGGTGGTGGGTTCAAACCCAGCCCTGGCCAAAAACAAAACAAAAAACAACTGCAAAAATAATTGTTATGAATACATGAAGGCTTTTAATCCTTTGTTCCCAACAATTTCTGTTTTATTTTATAAGGATTCTGGAGTATACATATTTTTTTCCAATTCGAGACATTCCATTAAATTTCTCTTTTAATTTGTTCGTACACACATTTAACATCAATCATTACATTTTAATCACAATGAGCAAACCCTCTGTGGTACAATTCTTTTATTGAAGACACAACAGAAAATTATTTTCCTACACACAGCTAATTCTCTTCAGAACTTCTTTTGGTATGCTTTATTATCCTTGTCAGCGACTGTGAGCCAGGTGAATTGCTTTGCTATTTCTGTGTTGCCTAATATTACCTCAGGAGTTATAATTAATTCCAATGTGCGTAAGGTGTTCCTGCCCTTGATTAAAAAAACACACAGACACATACACCATTCTCACTTTTTACTCTTCCTATTTAGTCATATGCCAAAATAAGAATGAAATTATTTCACCTGTATTTTTAGTTTGCAAAGCTGTTAATAGACTTTAAATAAACTGCACACAGTACTATGCAATGCACCAAGGAAAGCCCATGGAAACTTTTAATACATTATAAAATGAATTAAAATGGCATGATCTGAACACAATAGAGTGTCTATTTCTTAATATTTATGTTACATAAACTCAAAAATTATTTCTATAGTCTCCACAATAATAGACATATTTTCTGAAAGTTTAATCATGCCATGAATTAGATCATTCTTTTGTATATTATGCCTATCATAAAACCATATTTAAAATGTTATGCTTGACAAAATTTCAGGGTCTCTAGTGTTTGAGGATATGTTCCTCAAGTTGGGAAATCTATAAATTATAATAAAGACATCACTCAAATTCACGTTTTGTCAAAGAAAGTATTAGCAATATAAAAATAACCTAAAAATGCTAAATTCTCAGAAAGTCACCTTTAATGTTCAAATACAACCCCAGCACAGCTGAAATTATGTAGACTACATCCACAATACATTTAAAATATTTATATATGTTTCTTTTTCCCCAATAGAAATACGGTTTTGTACATATCTATTATCTTTTGAATTTTGTAACACTCAAAACAAAAAGTAACATACTTTAAACTTTCAGGATTAGAAAAGACTACTTAACATTATCTATACTGATTTTTTATATATTTATATTCCTGAACAATTCCAATGTTGTATTGATAATACAAAGTATAGCTCTTAAACCTAAGGGATATTTGGAAACACATTTGGAGGCATTTTTTTGTTTGTTTGTTTGGTCTTAATTTCTAAGTGGAGCTGTGGCACTGCTCATCTTTTACAGATGAGGTCCAGGGAGGTTACCTTTCCTGTAATGCTTGGGATACTCTAACACAGAAGGAGATTATATTGCTGAAATGCCAAGAGCACACCTGTTGAAAATTATGGAGAAAATGATGAAATCACTCAAGGGTTCTCTTCTTATATTGGTTAAGGGAAAAAAAATATATATCTTAAAACTGAATCAGGATTCTTTCCTCAGGTATTGAGCACTTAGAATTGAATTATAGAAAAGAAAAGTACAGTTTTCACATGTCTAGAGAGTTTAAGATTCTTTTTTTTCTTATTACTCTTTTCCATAAGATGCTTGGCACATTTCAGATCAGCTTGGAAATGGCATCTGGAATAGAACCAACCATCACCTCTCTATTTAAATAATTCCGAAGGTTCCTTTTATTTCCAATTTACACACTACCTTTTCAAATGTATTCTGGGGAATTCTAAATGACAAAATATGAAGTAGTATTTCACCTGGATCTCCCAGGATCACTGAGCAGTTTTTCCGTGAGCCTTTCCCACTTCATTTGTTTCCAACAGGCCAGCCTCTCTACTCTTCTTCTGGAAATTGCACTCTGTCTAATGGGAATCTTCAACCTCCAGGAAAGCAGAGTGGGTAATGAGTTCTAGAGTAAGAAACTGGCTCCCTTGCCACTGGGCAGGGCCATACCAATCCATGACTTCATTTTTAAATTCCCTATGGAATCAAGCTGAAAACTACCCCCTGGATTAAGTCAGATACTTACTGAGCTGGTTCCACTTCCTGATCTGAAATTCCAACACTGATTTATTTGTTTGTCTCAGGGCTACTTTCTTATAAAAATCATTTGCACTCTAGTTTCTATCTCAGAGCCTGCTTCTTGGAACATTAAAATATCAGGCTCAATACACCCAAATATTTTGAATTTTAAATACTTTTCCTTAGTTTAGAAGTAATTTTGAACATTTAAAGCATTTCAAGGATAAGAAAAAGAGTATTTTATTTTAAACAGTCTCACTATGTCGTTCTTCATAGAGTGCTGTGACGTCACAGTTCACAACACCTCAAACTCTGGGGCTCAAGTGATTCTCTTGCTTCAGCCTCCCAAGTAGCTGGGACTATAGGCGCCCACCACAACTCCCAGCTATTTTTGTTGTTGTTGTTGCAGTTGTCATTGTTGTTTAGCTGGTCCAGGCTGGGTTCGAACCCAACAGTCTTGGTATGTGTGGCCAGTGCTGTAACCACTGTGCTATGGGTGTCATGCTAGAAAAAGAGTATCTTTTACCACCCAAATTTACCTTTGTTAACATTTTTCCCGTTTGTGCTCTCTCCTTCTGCATGTGTGCATGCATATATGCACTATGTGTGTATCAGCAATTATATTTACATATATACATATGTATATATGTGTATTTTTTCTGAACTATTTGAAAGATGAATATATCATGAATCTTTACCTTAAATATATTAAACATATATTTTTAGGAGTAAGAATAGTTCTTTGAAAGGCCTCAATAATATTGAAATACTAAAATACTATTTACCTTTGTTACAGCACCTTTATATCTTTATACCTTAACCTTCCATACCTATGTTTGCCAGTTGAATAAATGATGTGATTTATAGCACGTTTGTCTCCTTCCAAGAGTAAATCATTCTAGGGTCACAAGCTGCCATTCCATGTCATTTTTCTATAGGCTCCTTGAATTTGCAACAATCTTCAGCCTTTATTTGTTGACACTTAGAAGATTATAGTCTATGAATTTAATAAACTTAGTTGTCTTTGCTCTCTATATTTCTTCGCAAATAGATTCAGCTTACACATCCCCAGGCTGCAAATTACATAAGTCCACTCACTGTGCCCTTCCCTGAGAATAATGCCTGGAAGCCCATGGTGGCCATCTGCCTAGCATAAGTGATGTTAATTTGAACCACCTGGTCAAGGGTTTGTTATGGATACATAATTTCCTATATGGTAAGGATTTATGATTTATCACTGTCACTAATTATTTGTCCTGTATTTGGCCATCAGGTACCCCTTGAAGTTGACTGCAGTGTCCTTATGATATTCATTTTTTACCTGATAAATCCTTCTGTTTGAGCACATCCCTATACTATGGCAAAGAAAAATATTTAGAGTCATCTTTACCTTCCCTCACATCAGACATTCTTTGAAAGAGTTTTGATTCCTTTAAGTGGGGAATGGAACAAAAAAACAAGATCTGGATATTAGATGGTTAAATGTATACATTGATCTTGGCATTTTTTTCTTGAGGAAATTTTAACATGTAAAGATAAGAAAATAAATTTATTTTGATGTACAAATATATAACTTATTGTACAGTAAATATTTATATATACACATACATGTTTTAGAAATTTTGAATCCACTTTAAAATTTCTCATTCTAATTTAAACCACGGACTTGGTCCTTGTGTCTCACTGTTCTATGCTTGGCATTTAGATCTCCAATACATTTGGATTTTTACCTATATTAACTCTGAGGATTAAGTCTGATTTTACCTTTTTTTTTTTCCCCAGTTTTTGGCCAGGGCTGGTTTTGAACCCGCCACCTCCGGCATATGGAGCTGGCGCCCTACTTCTTTGAGCCACAGGAGCCACCCATGATTTTACCTTTTTTCAAATGTATATCCATTCATTTAGAAACATGACTTTTGAAAGTGATTTGTGATCATTTCATCATTTACTAGATTAATATATGTACTTAAGTCTATTTTCAACTTTCTATTCCATTCCCATGATCTATCTGTCTATCCACACACAGTTATCACATTTTTCTTTTTTTTATTAAATCATAGCTGTGTACATTAATGCAGTCATGGGCTACGGTGTGCTGGTTTTATATACAATTTGAAATACTTTCACCAAACTAGTTAACATAGCCTTCACGGCATCCTCTTAGTTATTGGTTGTTTTTATTTTTTGCAGTTTTTGGCTGGGACTGGGTTTGAACCCACCACCTCCAGTATATGAGGCAGCAGCCCTATACCTTTGAGCCACAGGCACCACCATCACATTTGAATGGTAAAAGCTGAATGGACTGTTTTAAATACATATTTGGTAGGACCAGTGTTCACTCACAGTTTTGCCTTTAAATGTTTTTCTATTTTATATATTATTTTTTCCATAAGAAATTTAGTATTTATTCATTTTGTTTCATAAAAATACTTGCTGTTATTTAGATTGGGATAATGGTTAATTTATTTTAATACATTTAAACCTGTAGTACTGACTTCACAATGATGATGAGTGGTTCAAAACAAGAAAAAATATGCCTTTCTACTTTGTAAATGACATGGAAATATATAGATGGTAGGAAGATAATGGAGACATAATTAGATGGAGATAAAGATGATAGTGATTTAAAAAAATTGCTACCTGCCAGCTTGCATAATTTTTATTATGTCATTTATTTTTCTAAGTTATCTGAGTATATCATTCAAAATGCAAATAGAGACAAATATTTTTCTGCTGCTCTAATTTGTGTACCTCCGATGAATGTCTCTTATCTAACTGCATTAAGGAAGAATAATGTTAAATCCTAGTATATATAGTGGGCACACATGTCCTTTTCAGGACTCTTGTGAAGGCCTAATTCTACTTTTTTACAAATTAAAATGGTGGCTTTTAACTTTAAATCAATTTGTACAAAAGCGATTTTGTAAACAAAATGTGTGTATACCCAATATTTTGAAATTTAAAAAAATTCAAAAAAATTGTAAAAGTATGCACAAATTTTTAAAAAAGATGTTGGCTTTGGAATTGAAGTATACATGTTTTACTATACTGAGGGATTATCCATATGTTCTCATATTCTTAAGAAGATAAATACATTTAATTTGGAATGAATTGTGACTTTTCTCAAAGGTTTCATTTATATCATAGATATAGATATATAAATTTTTCCTAAAATCTGTAATTTTATCAATGTACATTAACCTGTATTAATAGGTTTTCCACTATCAAGACATCATTATATACTGAGAATGAATATTCTTTTTTATTGTTGCCAGGATTACCATGGGAATAGACATTCTCACCTTCTTTTTAGAAGAAAGAGATAATCTCTTTGTGATTACTATATAATAAGTACTTCACTAAACAATTTTAAAGACTTGAAGTGAAATAATACATTAGACTCTCTTTTCCAGTAACAAGAAGTTCGGGGAAAATAATTTCTACAAAAATGTAATTATGTACATCCATATTACGCAAATTTGCATAAGATGCTCATGTCTCCATAGAATTCCCAAGTTCTATTATATTATCCTTCAGAAGAAATATACTACCTTCCATATAGAAACACAATAAGAAAGAAAATTCTGGGCAGTGTGAGTGGCTCAACGAGTAGGGTGCTGGCCCCATATACCGTGGGTGGTGGGTTTGAGCCCAGGCCCGGCCAAAACTACAAAAAAAAAAAAAAAAAAAAAGAAAGAAAAAAAAGAAAAAGAAAAAAAATCCTGTACCTGTTAGGTGTTTGGGTTTTTTTTACATTTCTAAAGATTATATTTTTATTTCATTATCCTACATCAATTCTATGCTATCATATTTCATTGATTTTATAGAAGAAATCCTGTGTCGAATTTGGAGAGCTGAATTATTACCCTTCTCTTTGTGACTGCTAGGAACATTTAATTTTTACCATCAAAGCAACCATAAACATTCAAACTGGGCTGGCAGCTACCTACTGGTTGGTTAAGTTAAATAATACTTGTGAGAACACCTGGCCTACTGCCTCAGATATAGCAGAACCTGGAAAACAAAAAACAAAAAAACAGTAAATGATTTTTACTCTCATTTTTCTTTTCTTTTCTTTTCTTTTTTTTTTTTTTTTTTTGAGATGGAGCCTCAAGCTATCACCCTGGGTAGACTGCCATGGCATCACAGCTCATAGCAACCTCCAACTCCTGGGCTCAAGCGAGTCTCCTGCCTCTGCCTCCCAAGTAGCTGGGACCACAGGCGCCCGCCACAACACCCGGCCAT
>CAUYQV010178740.1:0-33047 GCA_963574575.1 Galagoides demidoff
CTCCGCCTCCCAAGCAGCTGGGACCACAGGCGCCCGCCACAACGCCTGGCCATTTTTTGGTTGCAGCCATCATTGTTGTTTCGGCGAGTCCGGGCTGGGGATTCGAACCCGCCACCTTAGGTGTATTTGGCTGGCGCCCCAGCCGATTGAGCCACAGGCGCCGAGCCAAGAACAATTTTTCTAAGACAGCACTTTGTGCATATTTGGGCATCACCCCTTAAGTTCTCCAATAATTGGTGCTATTCTACAATAGCCATTATTAATATGTTTCAAAGTCATACTTGGCCTTGTTTCCAAATTTAGTTTGTCACTATGAAATTAAGGCTGAAGGGAGGAGTCATGGCTCAGTGAGTAGGACACCAGCCCCATATACCGAGGGTGGCGGGTTCAAACCTGACTCCAGCCAAAAACAACAGCAGCGGCAACTGCAACAAAAAATAGCCAGGTGTTGGGGCGGGCACCTGTAGTCCCAGCTACTCCAGAGACTGAGGCAAGAGAATTGCTAAAGCCCAAGAGTTGGAGGTTGCTCGTCACAGCACTCTGCTGAGGGTGACAGAGTGAGATTCTGTCTCAAAAAAAAAAAAAAAATAGAAAGAAATCAAGGCTGAAATTAAGAAGAAACATTTTTATAACTATTTCATAAATTTAGATAAACTATTTCCTAAATCAATATGGAAATTTGTAAGAGAGATTATCAATTGTCTTAAAAGTCTGCTATTTATCTTGAGAATCTCTATAAAGAAAATAGGCTTTGGAAAAAACTATTAACAACAAAAAAATCTATCAGCAAACTAGTACAAAATTTTGAGTGCCAGGTTAATGCTTCTCAAACAATTGGGGGGAAACATATTAGAATTGGTTACATGTTTATTGTTGAAAAACCTTTAATTGTCATAAGATGTCTCAGAAAAACTATGAACTTATTGATTGATTGATAAAGTACTTTTTAAAGAAATGTGTATCCTGGGTCTTTATCAAATACCTCACTGCTGAGTTCACAGTCTTGGTACATTTTAAATCTGCATTCACACTTTCATGCTCATTTTTCACTGATTTTGATTCATTTCAATCCTACAAATATTTGTTGAGTTCTAGGAAGCTAGAGCATTCCTTTTTTCCCCTAAGCCTTCCAACTCTGTTCCCCCCTCCCTTTTTTTAGTGGACTTTATTTTTTAAAAGCACTTTCAGTTTTACAGAAAATTTGATTGGAAAGTACATAGAGTTTCCGCATAACTCCTCCTCTGCCCCGCTTACTGCTCTTACTTGCTCTGTTATTTAGAGTTTCTATTATATTAGTGTGGTGCATTTGTTCTGATTGCTGAACCAATATTGATATATTTCTATTAACTAAACTCCATACCTCATATATTAGGTCACTCTCTATGCTGTATATCCTCTGGGTCTTGAGGAATGTATAATATCACATATTTACCATGACAGTACCATAGAGGATACTTTTACTGCCTTAAAACCCTCCTGGAAATATTGTGTTTTAAAGCTTCATTTCTTAAAGCTTCCAAATTTGGTATTTCTTTTAGCGTTCATTAAAAAAATATAGTGAGGTCATGTACACCATTTGAATACAAAAGTTGGTCTCTCGGTGCTACATATTTCCCCAAATAATTAACTATTTATGTGGATAATCAAATCATTTTTGTAATTCAGTCACACATCCCAGACATATTTCCTGAGTTCTTAGCAGGCGCCAAACATTCTATTATGTTGCTCTTCTGAATAGGAAGGTGTGTAATAGGTGATCTTAAGCTATACATCTTTATTTCATTTAGTGACATACATTTAATTACCAAAGTCTTTTATATATTCCTCTATGCTTTCCAGTTATTTAACATTTTTTAAAATTTATTGTTGATCAGGAAAAGTTCATGCATGCAGTACAAAATGAAAAACTATTAAAACTATTTGATTTTAGAAATCTTTGCTCACCTTTGCACCAGCCACCCACTTCTCTAAGCCACTGTTACTAATTTCTAACATGCATTTTCAGAGATAATACTTATATAGATAGATTAAGTGTCTTTTTAAAAAACAACAATCTTTGCCTTTTTTCACTTGACAGTATTTTTGGGACCCTGTTACATGTGACTTTATAAAGAACTGACATATTATTTGCTTATCCTTTTTGACAAGCACATAACATTTTGTTTCAAGTATTCCATAAACTGTTTAACCAGTCCCCAACTGTTGAACCTTTAAATTCCAATACTTTGTCATTCCCATGTGGCAATGAATATTTGCCTATTCGTATTTGCGTGTGTTTGTCATTTCGTAATTACTTTAATATAGCTAAAGCATACATTCTCACTAGTGGAATTACTGAGTCAAAGAGAAGGTGCATTTTATTTTACTTTATTATTTTTAAAGGGATGAAATTTATTATTATTTGAAAATATTAGGGGATGCAGATATTTTGCTAATTGGATAATTTTTATAATGCTTAACCTAAGGCTTTTAGTATGTTCACCATTTGAATAGTGTTCGTTGTACCCAATAAGTAGGTATTCATCTCTCAGTTCTTCCCCCACTGAGAAGGTGCATTTCAAACTATGTTAAATAAGTTATCCTCTGATAGGTCAATTGTTCCCTATAGAAGTTGTGCCACTGTCTGAGAGTGTTTGTTTCTTCATATCATCACCCACCACATAACATGTCTGCCAATCTGATAAGTGAAAATATATCTCATGATAGCTTTAAATTTTATTTGTATATTTAATGTATAAGACACATTATTATTCAAGTCCTATGAAAATTAATCAGGGAAAGATTGAATACATGTAAGTGCAAGGAGGCAAAGTAATCCAAAGCCATCCCACTCATAAGAAAGATCACCGAGCAAGGGACTCCCCAAACCCATGTCCCCTGTCATTATCCTGTCTCTAGCACCAATCTCAATGCCTAGAGGCCTGTAAAAGATCTGAATTTCCTGACAGTTTTCCTCCACTTGATCAGTTATTGTTAAAAAAAAAAAAAAAAAAAAAGTTGGCTCAGCACCTGCAGCTCAGTGGCTAAGGGCACCAGCTACATACACCAAAGCTGGCGGGTTCGAATCCAGCCCAGGCTTGCTAAACAAAAATGGCAACTACAACCAAAAAATAGCCAGCATTGTGGTGTGTGCTACTTGGGAGGCTGAGGCAAGAGAATTGCGTAAGCCCAAGAGTTTGAGGTTGCTGTGAACTGTGATGCCACAGGACTCTACCGAGGGTAACACAGTAAGACTCTTTCTCAAAAAAAAAAAAAAACACAAAAACTATGTATATGTATATGAAAGAAGATCTCTTACTAAAATGGCAAAAGCAATTAGTTCTTAAAAATCTTCCTAGATTTCCTTTAAAATCTTAGAAACTACCTCTCTCTGCCCCTCTTTAGGAGTCATACAAGGAAAGAAACCTCCATGATTTTTTTACTCTGGATAACCACTGCTGGATTTCTGTTAGAGATGAAATTATCTTATTATTAAAGGGACATATTTTAAAAACAAAACTTTGCTTTCTCCTCACTTCCTGAAAGCCTCTCCTCCCACTCTGAAAAGTCACTTTCTAGGCTACATCTGACTTTATACTTAGAGCATTGTGTCCCCATGTCCTGTGGCTCCCTGAGGATCTTGTGATTTGGGGACAGCAGTTAAAGACTTGGCCTTCATCCTTGGTTTGCATTTGTGTTTATGTCCTGGACCTAGTCTCTCTACCGTGGCAGAGTCCCAGTCGGGTTGCTGCTGAAAGAAGTGCTCATGCCTTGATTTTCATTTGTTTGGGGTCAGGGGTAGGTTTAGGGATTTGGGAAAGGACAGAGCCATGGGGAGAACAAACAGCTTCCTATGGTCCCAGGGCAGAACACTTTATGGTAGTTTGATAATTGTCAAGCAAATCAACAAAATGACCAAATGAACGAACTGCTGGCATAGAAGTTATGTCAGTCCTGAATTATAAGTTTTTGCTGTTATTATACTTTATTCCTTGCACAAATATTGCATACCTCTAGGTGTCAGAAACTGTTTTAGGTTTTAGAGACCCAGTAATAAATAACACAGGCCATTGACTACTCGTAGGTCATTTTCCAGTGACCATCCCAATTTTCTTTTCCTGTTTTCATGGTGCATCTGAGAACTGAGTAAATCATCATTACAAAAGTGGGGCCCATTTCTGGAATTTCTGGAAAATCAACGATGCCCCCCAGGCTCAACTTTATCTCTATTTTACAAAGAAAAATTCTGGACTGAATTCCTTCCTAGGGCCTTCTAGGTCTAGGGAGGAAAAGTCTCTAAGATTCTTGAATCCTTGAACGGTATCTGGGGGAAGCATAAACAACAAGGGAGAGGGGAAAAAAAAGCAACCCTTTAAAAGATGGTCAGCCACTTTTCTGCCAAGGGCTTGTCAAAATTGCTCTAGAGGAAGAAAAAAAAATGAGAGAGAAACAAGTGCATATATACATTTTTAAAGTAGCTAGCAACCAAGACAACACCAATTATTTAACCACAGTAAAGAAACCAGCAGCCAAACCACACTGATTATTTAACCGCGTATCCAAGTGCTGAACATAGGCATAGCCAGCCACACTAATTTAATGTAAATATCCCCGTACCTAGCCTCCTCAGAGGCAGGAGCTGTGAGCTGCCGCAAAAGAGAGCTCCTCACCTTGCCTTGTCTCGGCTCCAGATGTCTGCAGCTGAGAAACTACTGGCTACAATCCAACCAATATTTCCCTTTTTCTTTTTTCCTTTGCACTCAGTTCCTCCTTCTGTAATTTTCGCTCAGCATCATATGCAAAGTTTATTCTCAGGAAGTGTTTATCAAGAAAATATGAACTTTCTTCTTAGATATTTACCATTACACAGTCCCCAATTGGTTGGAATTTACCTCAAAAGAGTTCCTTTCACTGAGAAATGCCCACACTCATGGATCTTGTGAACTCAAATGTTCACGTTGGATCAACATGGCCCCCCCAGTCTTTTTGGCCACACATACTGCATCTGATTCAAGGTCAGTCATCCCGTTGGTGTTCAGCAGCCAATATGATTTTTTTCTTTGGGATTTGAACCAAGAGATGGGGAGAATGGCCTGAAATATGATATAGATTGGGAGAAGGCCATGAGCTAATGGAATAAGCCTAGTTGGAGAAAAAAGTAGAGAAAAGCATCTGAGGAAGATTCTTCTGTCCATAGAAGTTAAAAATGAAGCAGTCTGTGACCACATACTTTCCTGAAGGAAGGAGAGAGGTACCCCACTTCCTGTCTGTGATCTAATCTTATTTCCCATGAGGCCAGGCTCTATTTCAGTTGCTCTGACCATGAGATTGACATTGGATGCTCATATTCCATCTGTATCAGCAGGTAGGGCAAGATTGGGCCCTAGGGCCACTTAGCTAGTCTCCTTTCAGCCCACTCTCTCCTCAATGTCTGTCTTTTCTCTCCACATCGAAACAGTTTCAGAAAGATGTTTCTGAATAAAATGTCCATCTTACAGATATGGGTAGGGAAGTGCCTTAGACATCATGTACCAAGCTTCATGAGAACTTGAGCTTTCTTGAAATGAGTCATAGAACTACTCTACATTAAAAAAAAATAAATAAAAAAGATTCACAGTGCCATTTGTGCCCAGTCAGCCCCTTGCCACACCTCATCAACAGCAAAGCTCCATGTTGGTGGACTGAAACTTTAGTGGTCTCATTGCCTTTGGAGTGCTCAATTGCGGTATTCTGACCTCCTCATTTCAGATCTAACTAGGTTTGGGGGATGGGAAATTAGAAGTGCTCTTGGGTCAGGTTAAGTTGGAAAGGATCTTTGAACAACCAAGTGAATATATACATATAAAGATCAGAGAAAAACTGAGACTGAAAATATCAAAAGACACTTTGAAAAGAAGTGGGAGATCATCCATGTCCAGTGCTACTGGAAGGTCACATAAGATAAAGACTGAGGAGTGACTGTTGGGTAGAGAAAGATTTTGGTCATTGCAGACCGTGATGTATAAAATGGTGAGAAGAAAAAAAAAACTGATTATAGTGAATTGAGAAGAGATCACCAGGATAGAGTTAAAGTGATTTTTTCAAGGAGTTTTCATAGAAATGAGAGAGTACCACCTTATTGGGTATTTCCCTGGGGAGCACAGGTACTGAGTACAGCCAAAATTTGAATCCCAGCCTTTCTACAGACTCATTACATGGCCTTATAAAAGCTTATTAAACTCATCAAGATTTAAGTTTCTCAACCTCTAAAATGGAGTTCAGCTCATAAAATCATTAACTAAAGAGTTGGGCTTCTAGTATTATAAATATATTGACTAAACTAAGTCAAACTAGAGATGATATGCTTTACTTATTTAATATCCATGGGCACACACTAGGTGCCATGGGAACTCAAAGTCAGCTCTTGAAAAGAAATTCATACAGTTTTGTGCATCTGACTCTTTATCGTGACCCATCTGCCCTGCACCTAGTGTTGTGCCCCTCTAGGTGAACATCAGATGGTCCCTTCCTTTGCAGGCTCAGCAGCTAACCTGAGGCAAGCACCACCACCATCACCACCACCACCACCACCACACAAAGACATATCCCAAGCCTGAATAGAGTTACCCTTGGCTACGTCATAAATATAGATTCCTGGGTCCCTCTGAGACCTACAGAAGAAGACTGTCTGGTAGTGGAGTCTGGAAATCTTCATGTACTACTGTCTCCAGTGATTTCTTCTGGCCACTGGGGTCTGGAGGACTTTTCCTAAGGAAACTTGGATGCTTGTAGAAGTTTTAGGGCAGATGAGTGACAGGAGATCAGCATTTAAGATGAGGATGGAGAGTGCTTATGCATAAGGAGGGAGCAGTGATTATAGAAAGAAGGGCAGGTGAGAAAGAGCTTGTTTTCAAGGCAAAATAGTGTTTAGTAACTGACTGGAACTAATGAATAAAGAAAGGAAGAGAGGGTGATTCCAAGGTTTTGAGGCAGGCTGCTGCATTGACCCCAGACTCATTTCTCTGCCCCCTCAACATTTCCCCCAAAAGTCCAATGGTTATTGTCCATGGAGCACACCAAAAGCTTAAGACTGAATTTCCTATCTTTCAGACCTCCTTCTGCCTCAACCTCTTCCCCATCCCTGCAACGGACAACTCAGGACAAGGCTCTGAAACCATTCTTCATGTCTTCATTTCTCTCAGAGTCCCCTGAACAAATCTATCTTTACCTTCAAAACAGATCAACAATCTTTCCACTTTTCACCACCAATAGCACCGCCATCCTGGTCCAACCAATATCCTCTTTGGCCTCAACTATAACAGCCTCCTAGCTGTTTCCTACCTCCGTTATTGCTCCTCATGATCTGTTCAGATCAGGTCACTTCTCTGTTCAAATACCTTCAATGGCTCCCTATTCCCCCAAGTCATTCCAAGTAAAGTTCTCACAAGGGCCCACCAGGACCTACAGGATCTGGCTCTGCAGCACCTGCCTGACCACACCTCCTCTCATGGCCATGAGCAGTCTGCTCTAGATGGTCAGGATGCCATGCTCTTTCTACATTTGGCAAGTAAGATCCCAACTCTGTCCCTTTAATCCTGCTGTTCCCTCAGATGTTGGTGTGCCTAAATATTCTTTCTTTGTCTCTCCTCTCCATTGAGACTTTGGAGCCCTCAGTAGTATTCCTTACCTCAAAAACAAATCTTCCAGAAATCCACATGATGGACTATTATGATTATTCGAGTCATATTACTGTCACATCCTCATACAGGTCTTTTATGACTATCCTACATGAAATAACATGATCAGATAACTGCTTGTGACTCTTTACCTGCCTTGTTCTGTTCAATTTTTTCAATTAGTCCTTATCATGTGGTAATTATATATTTATTAGTTTGCTATCTCTCTTCCACAACAGAATGGGAATGCTAAAAGAAGGGCATTAGTCTAGTGCTAGATCCCCTGTTCCTTGAACAAAGAGACAGGCACACACATGTGTTAAATAAATTTCAAGACTGAAATTGAAAGCAGCATAGCTACTGGCAAGGAACATGGCTCTTGACCAGAGAGGTTGGGTCCTCCTCTTGCCTCCACCTCTTACTCAGTATGCAATCTCACACAAACTACTTTGCATCCCTATGCCTCAGTTTCCTCTATACAATGCAGGCAATAATAGAAATTGGAGGTGGTCTTAAACATGGTTACTAATTTTTTGACACTCCATGTTGAGTAGGCTGTATGTCCTCCACCCCCACCCTCATCTCTTGACTCTAGGTAGGCTGGTGATTAACCGATAGAATATGATGGAATCAGTGCTCCCAAGGCTAGGTATACAAAGTCATCTAGTTTTTGCCTTGCTTACTGGAACACATGCTCTTGGTGTTCAGAGCTGCCACATAAGAAGTTCAAGTGCATAGCCTGGTGTTATGGCGGGTGCGTTATAGTCCCAGCTACTTAGGAGGCTGAGGCAAGAGGATCACTTGAGCCCAGGAGGCTTGAGGTTGCTGTGAACTCTGATGCCACAGCACTCTACCCTGCAGCTATGGAATGAAAATTTCCCACCAATCTGTTTTTCCCAGGATGATGGAGTGAGACTCCATCTTTAAGAAAAAAAAAAAAAAGTGGAAGAAGAAGAAGTTCAAGCATTTTACCATGTTGTAAGGATCCCCAAGCTATACAGAAAGGCTACACAAATAGGGGCTCAGATATACAGTTCCAACTGAGTCCAGCCTTCATTTCAGCCCAGGGCAAGTGTCAGACATATGAGAAGAATCATTCAGATGACCCCAGCCACCAATTACTTTGTCAGATCACCTATAGCTGTTCAGACTCAGACACTGTAGAGTAGAAATAAGTCTTTCCTGTCTGATTTCCTTTGCCCTATTTGATTTCCTGATCCAGACAATCTGAGTGCATAGTAAAATGGTTGTTCTTTCATGCCACTAAGTTCAAGCTAGTTAATTATATAGCAAAAGAAAGCTAGAACCCTCTAAAGGAGTGTTCTGAGCATTAGAGAAGCCATTGTATATAAAATACTTAGAACTAGTGCCCACCACATAGTAACTACTACATAACTTAAATTTTATCAACTCTGGGATAAAAGTTCATTGACAAATATAGTAGAGAGAAATTTGAGGAATTTAATCTTAATAAAAATACTCTTATCCACCCCTAAAACTTAATAATTACAAACAATGAATCAATTCATTGACTATGTTATCCACCCCAGATCAATTTCTTCATCCACGTGGATAGGGATTGTACAATGATTTACTTACTAACTTGAGATCAGATGTTATGAAGTGCTGGGAAGAACAAAGCCCTCCACAAAAGCAAGACAGTGGTACAGTATAATTTTTCTGAGCGAAGGCTTAGGGTTAGGTCTTGCTCACTTTTGTGTTTTTCCAAGCACCTAGCAACAGCACGATGCCCAAAGACAGACACTCCACAAATGTTTGCTTCACTGATTTGATAAATGCACTCGTGTTAATTGTCTTATATAAACTTTTGAGAAAACATTACTTTATTTAGTATTTTCTTCATTTTTGCCTTGAAATCTATAATATTTGCTGAAAAGTTGATTGGTAATCTCATAAAACTTAGATTGATGTTTATGGATGACATGGCTAGCGTTGCTACGAATGTACAGTGCAGCGTAAACACAAAACTCTTGCACAATCTTTTCCTGGACATGTGCTTTTTTGAACTGGGTTCAAATCTAAACTGAGCAAGGCCACACAAGGCGTTAAAGCAAAAAGTATACAGTTGGAATGTGCTGGAGTCCCTCAAATGGGGGGAGATAGGTGTTGGAGGAGGTGATTTTTAAGAACCTGTTTTTTATTTCTGGTCACCTGGCAAGCCAATCTAAGAAAACGTGCTGCACAGAAGTGATTTTCAAGCCACACACATTGTCTAGAGAGAAAAACAACTTCAAACATCCCATAGTGTTTTGGAAATTATTTGCTGAATATGTCAACATACCCCCCTGAAAGAAAAGCAGTTGCCTCTCAGTTTTTGGATTCTTCTCATGTGCAGATTTCTCAAATTTTGAAATAACAAAATCCTTAAAATAATTGCTTGGATATGTCTCGCATTTTTTTCGACAGCCTGTTGGATGCTTTGCTATAAATGATTAAATGCGTCTGATTGCATGGGGAGTGATCCATGCATAGGAGAGAGTAAATGGGGAAGGCAGAGACCACTGGTAGGAGGGCCAGAGGTGCTGAAGGAAAAGAAAGAGAATTATTTAGATTGAAGAGCTGGAGAGGGCTGCCTTCCTAAATACTAAACTTGTTTGAAATTCCTCTCCAAATTTCTACTGCAGCAAATACAAGTGCTTCAATGTCATTTACAGGCAGTAAGACACATGCTTGACGTTGAAAGTGAAAAACATTTCAGACTGGGTCTTTCTCAGTTGACAGTGAAAAGCTGGGGTCATTGGTATTACTTGTCCCTTTTTACTTATTGACCCAGTTCAGCAAGTTCCTTTGCTGAAGCTGTGACTTCGTGGGTCAGAATAATAATCTTAGATGGTGGGAAATGTGGTCGTGATTGTCATTTGCCAAATTAAGCAGCCTCGGGGAACTCTTTTGTCCCAAGCGAGGAATGTATACATTCATTAAACATAAATGTGCAACTGACTTTGCTATTTACACCGTAATTTTATTTTAGTGGTTGGCCTGACATTCCATCTTGCAAAACCATCTTGTTCATAGATTGTCATGATTATCAGTGATTAATTTTTACTAAACATCCATGTTTACAGGAGATGTCATTGGTTGGTCACATGCTCTGTGCTAGAGTGTACTAGGCAGTATTTACACATGGGCCGTGCCCTTAATCCTAACCTCATTCTTGCTATTTACAGATGAAAAGCTTGAAATGCCCAGTGCCATATTGCCAGTAAAGCAAAAGAACTGGGATTTAGAGCTAGACGTGTCCAACTCCAAGATCTTGCTTCACAGTATGTGACAGATATAAAGTGCTTACTAAGGGCAGCTGCTGGGAAACACATCTCCAGGGCCTTAAATAGCTGTTTGGTCTTTAGACCTTGGCTTAACCTTGGCCAATTACATTAGCCAACAGACTGAGCAGGTTGGAGGAGTAGGCTGGCTTTGACATTGGCGTGTCGAGGCTGGCAACCCAACCCCAGCTCTGATCTCATCACGGTGAAGTCAGCCTGGCGTGGCCCCCGCTCGCCGACTGCCGTCAGAATTGTGGTCTAGCCACAAGCCAGACACCATAGGCTCTGAGAACTGGTAAAAGCCTGGGCAAAACAGATTGGTAGTAAATTTGCATTCCATAGGCTGCCAGATTCCCAGCTTTGCCAATGCTGGCTTTCCTAAAGAGAAAGAAGATTAAGTAGTTAGCTGCTTGGATTCAGGCTGCTTTTTCCAACAACATGGCATCTGTGCAGTGATCCTTTTTCATTGTTTAGACAACACTGGAGAGAAATAACTAAATTAGGTGCCATCATTTCAGATGTCCCTATTCCCAATTTTGCATGAGCTCCTGGGTGACTTCTTTGAGTCACTCTGATGTGTGTGTGTGTGTATAAACATCTATGTGACATTGAAAACTGTGCTGAGCACTTGTAATGTTTCGGGAACAACAGTGCCTCTTTCTTCTCTGAATGTATTTAGCATTAGTGTTAATGTTAACTAACACACCCCCATTGTGCCAGCCCTGGGCCATCTGCTCTCAGATCCAGGCCTTGCCCTTCCCTACAGTCCCTGTTCAATGTCACTGGTAACATCACCCCTGCTGGCTGAGTTTCCCAGGCTTCCCTGTCAACTGTCTTTCTGCTGCATTCGACTAAGGGATGGCAATGGTGAGAGACAGAGGAGGGAAGAAAAAAAGGAAAAACCAGGGTAACCTTCTTGCTCTGGCTTGGGCAGTGTCTCCCCACCCCAGCTCCAGAACCCTGGGTTGCTTGCCAGCTCCTGTGACCATAACCCTTGGGCTTAGGAAGCTATGACCTTTCTCTCTACCTATCCAGCTTGGAGAGGTAGCAAGTCCCTGCTCTGGTTGATCTCTGGGTTGGCCCGCTATGCCTGGTCTATCTCAGTTTCTCTCGTTTATGTAAGGAATTAATTTTCTCTATTTTCTGTACCCAGAGTGGTTTCTCTTTTCCCACTTGAACCCTGATAGATATAATCATGTTAGTTTTTATAGCACTCAGGAATGTTTCACATGCTTATGAGGGAAGATTTTGGTAAGATCTGGGTAGAGGGTCTTTCCTGCAATTTACCAAGCATTCAGTGGTTACTTATCCTGCACAACGTAAGTGCATAGGTGATATTTGTTGACTGTTATGCAGCCAGGACCTAAAAAAGATGAGACAATCTAAAAAATATATTTTTTTCAGGTGGGTAAAAATGTACTTGGTGAGATTGATTTATGCCTGCATGTCGTAAGAGGATATTAGGGAGATGGAAACATTTATTAATGTGCCTGTTGGAGCAGTGTTAGTGTCAGGGCTTGTTATTTAGAGGTGCCATCAAATTGCCCACTGGCCTGTATTCTAAGAAAGCACCAAAAATTCTACTCAGATACATTATTATTCTTATTACTATTATTATTTCAACTGATTCACTTGGCAGGAAAAGTTAGGATCATACTCAGAAGGGTCGGCAATCCACAAGTTTCCTCCCTCCCTCCTTCCGGGCAGACTGGTGTGGAATTAAATGAGCCATTAAGACCATTTTTGTAATGTCAGTCATCGATCTGCGAAATCTGTGAGGTGTATGCGCTGATAACAACATCACCAGGAAGGCTGAAGCAGACACAGAAGAGGGGAGCTGTGACAGCATTTTGTAACGTTTCATGGTGTAACTGATCCTTTCTTCAAATCAGCAGTCTTTTTTGGCACCAAGGAGTGGTTTCACAGAAGACAGTTTTTCCATGGGAAGTGGGGCGGGGGGGTGGGGGTGGTTCTGGGATGATTCAAGCACATTACATCTATTGTGCACCTTATTTCTATTATTATTACACTGTGATATGTAATGAAATGATTATACAACTCACCACTGTGCAGTGTCAGTGGGAGCCCTGAGCTTGTGTCCCTACAGTGAGGTGGTCCTAGCATCATGGCCTCAGCTCAGATCATCAGGCCTTAGATTCTCAAAGGAGCTCAGCAACCTAGGTTCCTCGCATGCACAGTTTACAGTAAGGTTGCCAGTCCTGTAAGAATCGAATGCCACCCTGATGTGACAGGACGCAGAGTTCAGGCAGCGCTGCCAGTCATGGTGGGCAGCTGTAAGTACAGATGAAGCTTCCTCACTTGTTTGTCACTCACTGCTTGCTGCACAGCCCAGTTCCTAACAGGCTATGGACCAGCCTAGGTGGGTAGGAGGGCAGTTAGGGAGGCCAGCTGTCAATGACCAAATAAACCACTAATTAGTTTCACCCCAAATGGACGCTAGTGAATAAATAGTTGTAAGTATTTTGATTTACTGAAGCAGATGTATGCAAATTCTTATTGATGTTATAAAACATGATAGTTTGAGGGATGCCAAGAAATTGCACATATTCACTGACTGCAATCACCTAAAGGCTTATAGATGTGAACACCAGAATTTGGAATAGGAAGCATCTTTCATCACTCTTCCCTGATAGCCCCCAAAATCCTACCTTCCTGTCAAATCACCTCCTGGGCTAGCCTCAGAAAAGGCTGTTGAATTGCAATATTGAGCTCAGTGGAGACACAGTGGTCTTGGCCTGGTGTCAGAGGGGTGGAAGAGAAATGAAGAGGAGGGTAGAAGGGAGAAGGTAATTAAGAGTTGGGGAAGAGAGATGGATAAGGCCATTCCAGAGACAATTCCCAGCTACTTTCTATTGCTTTGCTGCCTGGGCGTCCTCTTCTCACTGCACCAGCCTGGTGGGGATGGGTCGCAGGACTTGCAATGTGTTTTCATCTCTTTGCTCACATAGGAGGCAAGCTTCATTTCCTTAACTTGCGTCTCTTTAGCCTTTTCCACTTTGCTTTACCCTTTATTCTTAAAACACTAGGTGTAAAAGCAAATCTGACTCCAGTCTTCTTCCTCAAACCCAGTCTTGTAGGCTAATTGACTGCTGGCTCACCACGACCCAGCTGGATACGGGACACGACCATTTCCAGCTCCCTTTTATGTTTGCCTGAGGAGAAATACACTTTGGGCCTTAACTCTCCCCAGCAACCGAAGGAGATGAAATATTGTCTATTTGGCTTCTAGAGTTGTGCCTTCTGACCTCACATTAATTTAATTCAAAGTGTGGGCACAATTGAATATGTAACAGGCTTGAAAATTATATTTAAAGCAATGTTCCCCTCTCCGTGGAAACAAAATACCAAAACTTCATAACAGATTGAGATTTAAAATGGTAGTTCCAGAAGAAGGCAGTTCTCCCCACTCCATCTCCTATTTTCCTCTTAAAAGAAGTTCCTGAATTGACTGAATTTAGAATAGAAAATAATAATAAACAGTATTTTGAAGACAGTGCGGTCTAGCTGGTGCTGAAAAGTTTCAAGTTTTAAATGTTCTGTTGGTGAAGGAATTCACTAATTATCCTGCAGATGTTCCTTCTTTTTATCCTTCATGCGTCATAGTTTCCCTCACGTTCTCTCCCTCCCTTCCTCTCTGTCTTTGGCTCTAGCTCTCTCTCTTGTTCTCTTTTTTAAAGCAGTGAAGATAGGTTCAAAGAATTCAGAAAGCTTCTTTTCCCTCCCAGGAAACAAGGCGAGGCCGTAGCGCCAAAGTCCTAAGGCCTTGTCTTGATGAGAAGTCCTCTTACTTTAATTATAACTTCTTCCAGAAGATTCTCCCCCAACTCAGTGACTTGTGTATCCTGGATTTAACTTTGTTGAGTGAGTTGCAACATTAAATTATTTGGTTTCATTTTATGGTTCCACCTAACCTTCTAACTCCCTACTAAAATAATCAAATATTGGATAATAAATACCTATGTTTGCTTTTTTTTTTTTTTTTCCCCAGAGGACTTACAATGGAGAATTCCCTAACAGTTCTTGGAAGGATCAGAGAACCATAAAAACAACCTAATGCCAAAACTAGGCATCATTGTCCTCATCCTTTTTAAAAAAGAGCCATTAACAGAGCTCTTTTTAAAGATTTGTTGACCAGCATAATGTCAGTCAGCTGGTTGCTTTGTGTTCTTATTTTGAGCTCCTAAGTTTAATGTTACCTTGGAAATAAAGTCAAATGTCTTTGGTTTAGTACATAATTCATAACTTATCTTTCACAGCACATTGAAAATGAACTCTACTGCCTGAATTTTTTATTGATTTTTTTCTTAAAATAGAGATAACTCCTCATTTCTCTTCCATGATGCAATCATATAAGCCTCAAATACACACACAATTGACCTACCAGTGTAGATTCAATTCTGCTACCTAGTGCCAACACATCGTCAACTGCCTACGCATGGTGATTCAATCGGGGCCTCAAGCTGCCCATTCCAAACTTCCCTTCTGGTGATCCTTGGCCTATAATTTCTCTTCCCTTCACTGGGGCTCAAATTATAACCTGCAGACACCATTTCTCTCTCCTCTGCCTTACTTGGTCTCACCTCTGCCCTTCCCACACCAATTTAGACAATGAACGCAGAAGGGCAAAACCAGGAAGTTACAGTGAGAAAGTGTACAACTGCCAAGGACCTTCTGATTCCCTCAATTTGTGGGATTCATTGAACAAATGACTTGTTATACAACATGATCCCTGGTAAGTCTAGTTTACTGGTTAGTCTTGCAAATTATAGCTAACAAAACAGACAATTTTGCCTAAGGTATGTCCTGAACATATAGAGCTTCTAGAGTGACTCCTGATTCTTCATGAAATTTGGCTGTGGCTTTCCTGAGCCACATTTGTCATGAAAAGCACCTGATGTCCTTCTGTGTACCTGATGTTCTTCTGTGTGCCATCATCTGCCCACTATGCCAGTGTTCCCCATCAGCACGTACACGGGTACACTGTCTTCTGCTGTCACTTCTCTTTCTGCACACACACACACATTTCCTTCAAGAAAGAGTTTGAAAGTCACAGAGCTAGAGATTGGACTTGCCTGAGTTCCAGAATATTCTGCATAATGAGATTGATCATTTTAAACCCTAGAAACATGGATGTTGTACTGAAGAGTCACTGAAAATTTGCTATCTTTAGTACCTCCTGCATTTGGACTTTAGAGTTTCAGCAGTTTCTCTTTGCATTATGTCAGATTTTCAAATTTTGATTATTTCTTGTTTCTGGTATATGTACACCATTAGATGCAGATTATTTTAGATTATCCTTATGACTTTCCCCCTTGCATCTGATTAGATGACCAGTATCTGGCCATGCATTCTTCAACAAAATAATATCAGGTGTTATTATCATTTTCTTACCTCAGAAAGGGACTGTGATGACCCTGGGATAAGAATTTGAGTTATTTGGCAACTTAAATTGTCTGATGAGTATCTGTGTATTTCCAAGAGCATTCTTTAATCAAAGTTATAGATAGATAGTTGAAAGAGGAAAGGGGAAAGTCATTGAAGACTAAGAAAGAGCATTTATAGTGTTCTGCATGACACACAGTGGCTCCATCCTGGAAAGGGATGGCTTGCTCTACAAGACTTCAAATGCCAAATACCAGTCATCGCCATTTCTGCCAGTCCCCCTTTCTCTTAGAAAGCTTTCGAAACTTGAGAAAATATAGTGCTGTGTGGCATATTTATTAGGAAAGGACAGGCCCTGAAATGAGCCTGTCAGGAGGGTTAGGTTTTCCAAAAAGGCATCTGGAGTCTCACACCATGGAGATTGGAAGGAGGAATGATGGCAGGAGGTACAGGCCGGGTGGCCAAGGATAATAACTTGAGAATGTCTAGGAGGTGAGCCTTTGGGAAAGGATTTCTCCTAATTATGGGTTCTTTTCCTTAGAACTATGAGATAAGACTGAGTTTGAGAATAATTGTTAAGTTTTCTTCAGTTAGAATGCAGTTGCCTTGAAGTTGCTCTGTGCCTTTTGGAAAACCTGATCATCTCCCCTTCTTAACCCTGATGCCCATGTGGAGAAAAGGAAACAGGACACTGGAGGGAAATGTTGGCCAGGTACCAAATCCTCATGTCCCACAGTTTCATCTGAGAAAGACCACACTGTTTCAAGCAGATTATGCCTAGTAGTGGCCATCTTCAAAGTGTGCCCACATCTACATTAAAGGAAGGGCCACTGGGAGGAGCCCCCAGGGCTGAGGCAGGACTTCCAAGCAGACATTCTTTGAGACCTTTGTAAGAAAAGACCCTTGGGTTGACAACCCAGGGGGGAAAAAACAAAAACTAAAAGTGAGCCCCAAAGAAAAGAATTTGTTAAGAAATACTCTAGGTTAATTCTCTCTCCAACATGTTTATCTCCAAGCTGGAAACTCTCCTCCCCCTGAGTTTATGCGTCATCATTTCACCCTCATGCTTCAGTTTAGAAGTAAAAATTCTCCAAGGAGTTTCACAACTTTATATGATACCCTGGATATCTTATAGGATTTTGGACTTGGATTTCAATTATTTTAAATCCATACAAATGCCTTTTCCCTGCTGACAGCTCCACACTGCCCACTCATATAAAAAAGACTCACCAGGAGAATAAATTATTTCTTCCCTTGTCAATGGTAATTTGTGTTCACTAAATTACCTCCAGATCTACTTTCCTGAGTCAAAAATAACTTCATAGTTTTCTTTTTTTTTTTCCACCTCTGTGTTTAGCTTGGAAAGACATATAGATTTTGAAGTTAACCTCTCTCTGTTAGATGCTCAAGAATAATTAAGCTCGTTTTCTTCTTAAATCAGCCAGATGTTTCATTTTAAGATGGAACAATGCATGGTTTATTTGACCCAAGTTCTCATGGAAAGGCCATTGCTTTCATTTTGATAGTCCTGTTTTGTGAGAGGTAAAAATGAAAAACATCTTTAAGAGAATTCCTTCTTTTTTTTTCCCCCTTGGGAACATTGCTTGGTCTCAACAGGAAACCACATTTTTTAAGAACATGAAAGTTATTACTGATGATACTTTGCAATCTGATCAGACATGGATGCAATGGCCATCATGTTGTGATTTTACTACACTCTTCTTCACAACCTTTAAAAGAGATTTGAATATACTGCCGTGTCAAGCTCTGTTCCTGGCAAGGCATCTACTTACACCATCTTTTTGTCACTTCAGTGTTTTCTTCTAATCAAGCTAGGCTAATATGCTTAGGGCACCTTTCATTTTTGTCTTAAAAAATGCCAATAAATGGTTAAGGGTAGTTTTAACAACATGGTGAGTGTTATTTCACAATGTTTCATTAGCCGCAAATCCTCAAGTCACTTTTAAGAATTCCAGATGCCCTACTGTAGGTATTTTTGCAGCTGTTTTGTGGGAAATCATGAAAGTGCAACTCTTTTTTGACAAAAAAAAGAATATATCTCATTCCTACAGGGATTTTTTTTCCCCTATACTCTCTGGTAACAAAAAGGGCAGTGTAAAGACAGCTGTGTACCATATATATTCCTTCCATATGCCAGGAGTACAGATAGTTAAAATATCTTGTAATTTGTAAAATACTTTGATTTTACTTTAAAGGAAGTCTTTCTTTTAAATTGGTTGTGATACACTCAAAATTGCCTTTTACTCCCTCCTATTTGCAGTGCAAAATTTGGCCTGAAAATATTTTACCTGCATCCAATCATTTTGGTTTTGAAATGCATTTTATTGTCTTTTGTGATTAGAAGTTTAGTTGACTCCATCCATTCTTTTTCCTGGTAGACAACATAGAGAATACAACTATTGATAACTACTGACTCCTCTTAGGATTACCTACTTTCTTTTATTTTCTTTTGCCATTTTGAAAGTTGCATACCTCAAAATTTCATGAGTGTCTATTAAGTGGTATCTTAAAGCATGAGACTATTTTTATGCAAAGAGAGCCATCATTTGTAAATTTTATAAATAAACTAAGAAAAAGAAAAGGTTATCATTGCATAATTTCCAATACTCCACAATCTGTAGTTTTTATCATCTGTCAGTATTTTGTACCTGAATTGTAAGATTTCCAGTGGTTATTTCTTTCAAGCAAAATCAATAATAAAATGTCACTGGGCTCATGCCGGTAATCTTAGCACCCTAGGAGGCCGAGATGGAAGGATCCCTTGAGCTCAGGAATTCAAAACCATTCTGAGCAAGAATGAGATCCTGTATTTACTAGAGATAGGAATATTAGCCAGGTGTGGTGGTGTCCTAGCTACAGGGGAGTCTGGGGCAGGAGGATCACTTGAGCACAAGAGTTTGAGGTTGCAGCAAGCTACGATAACACCACTGCACTCAAGCTGTGTGACAGAGCAAGATTCTGTCCCCCCTCAATATATATATATATATACTGGAGATGTAGGACTCATAGACCTTACTGACATTCAATTTGCTAAGATTTTGCTACAATGTCAAGGCTGGTACAATGTAAATGTCCAAGGGTAGGATCTGTGATATAAGGAAAATTCCTCTGGCTGTAGCTCTGTCTAGCTGTTGGTGACATTATTTAGAGTTAATTTTTAACTCTTACATTTTATAGATGAGGAAACCAAGGGCTAGAAACACAAAAGTTCCTCTAGAATTCTCTAATTCAGTTAAAAATTGTCAGTTTCTTTGGCTTCCTTAGTTTGCCATTTTATGCCTAACTTTTATTGGTTAAACCTAGGCATATAGAATCATTTCCAATGAGAGTCATTTGTTCCATGAACATGCAAAGCAACTTAATAAAGTAAGAGGTTGCCAAGTTGATAAGACATAGTACCTGTCCTGGAGAGGCTTGCCATCTAGTGAGAAGTCACCATGCAGACCAGGGATTCCAGGACATCCTGCACCTGTCCTAATGAGACAGGCATGGAGCTGAGAAGAGCAGTCCTTGTTTCCATCCAGGAAAGGCATCCTGGAGGACAGTGTGCTCTATGATGCTTGAAGTAGAGGCAGAGGAGGCTTTGCTGCTTCCCTGTGGGGAAGAGATGGCTCAGTAACTTGGGAGAGGATGGGGCAGCATCACCGCTGCTCATTGTGGAAGAGTGAAATGCTGGGGACAGGATGGGCAGCAAATCAGAATGGGATTACATGGCCCTTCTGCCCTGTCATGGCACTTCAATTATTCTACTGTGAGAGTTGGGAGTCCTAAAGTATTACATGCCTGCCTTTGTATGTTCTAAAGATAATTATAACAATGCCATACTTTTCTTCCCTTGCTAGGACAAGCCCAGCTGGTTTGACCGGAAAGCAAAGAATCTCCATTTCACCCTAATCAGAGGATAATCAGAAAATAACTCTCAAAAGCAAAAGGAGATACAACCCCCTGCCTCAAACTCTATTTGAGTTATCTCCAATACTGTTTACAAAGATTTTTGGCTCCATCATCATTTTACTCAAAACTATGTATTACAACTTATAGTAGTGCTACAGGTGAGACAATTCTTTTCTTTAAATTCAACAAAATCTGCAGTCTTACTGAAGTGGTTGACTTGGGAGATTGTTTCTGCTTTTCTTTTAAAGACATTGTAATTTGTTGTATCTTTTATTGGATTTAGGGGACCAATTCTTTAAATATATTCATGTGGTCTTTGGGATCTGATGGCCCTCAGCCTAAATCTTTACTCTTCTAAACAGAAAATATATATATATATATCAGGACAATGATGCTTTTTTAGGTATCCTGAGAGAATGAAATAAAGGAATGTATTTGTAATGTTTTATACAGTGTGACACATAGTAGGTGGACCAAAAATGCGAGCTACTTTTTCCAACAGTGAAAAGCCTGGAAGAGAGTGAAGTCTGCTTTATGAGAGTATAGTTGGAGGACATGGCCCAGAACAACCTCACGAGTCCATTTTATAATCACAACAGCCATCCTATGAAACACAACTTGGCCCTCAGCCAAGAGTGAGGGTCCAGGTGAATTAAGCAAGATCCTGGGTTTTGCAACATTTGTCAAGCAGAAAGAAGGCCATTGGAAGGAGGTTCTTAATGAAAAGAGAGGAAAGGAGCAGCCAGTTAGCTTTTTACCCTAATTAAAGATGGAATTAGACATCATTAAACAGGGGAAAATTCATGGTTGAAAAAGTTAAATAATAATAACAATTATTATTTAAGATATATAGTTTTACTCATTTCAGGTAGATATAATAACTTGACCTATGTTAATAAGGGCCAGTCTAGGAGGGAAAACTGAAATACTTGGTTTAATAAAGCAAAATAACAAACGTAACAAACGTGGTATTAAAATTTAGTATGTTAATAATTCATCTAAAGTGATCAGAAATAGTTTGTTTTCCCAACTGGTTTTAAAAAGGCTCTGAAATATTATTTATGTTGTTAATTTTTTCAGACCATTTTTTCCCCATGCTCTATGGGATTACAAGCAGAGCAGCTGCTTCTCAAAGGCCCCCCAGTTCCCAAGTGAAGTCTGCACTAATGACGTTATCCAATATGTAATAGTAAAAGACTTTGGTCACATTGGCAAAACTAGTCACAGACAGAGATGATAAAATAGATTCTTAATCAGTTGAGACTCTTGGAAAATATAGTCAAAGGGTCTCTTTCTTTTCCTCTTGATATATGGAGCGTTACAAAGCACGTGGGATTGCATAGCCTGGATACCTGGGCTAAGGATTTTTAAGTTAAAAAAAGGTTATAGAAAGGAAAAAATCTCTAATTAAAAAAGAGTCTCCACAAATACAAGGAGAATAACATTTCAGTATCCAAAGGCCTACCATGGTCAGCCGTGAGACAGCAGGATGTGACATTTGAGTAATTAATGGAAAGTCTTGGTAAGAGCAATAATTATCACACTTCCCAGAAAAGCAAAGGGAAGGCCCACGTTTTGTGTCCCAATCTGGCTGGCTCCTTCCTGTGCCTTCAGACTACTGCACTGAGGCTGCAACTGCACCCTAGTGACACGATTCACACAATGGTCACAGTCACCAACGCAATGCTGGCGCCAGCAAGCTTTAGTTTGTTGGGGAAAAAGTACTACTTTCCACGTATGTTTAAATAGTACAGACACATAATATTAAAAAAACAGAAGCTCTGAGTATGTAATCTGATGCTAAGCCTTTGCAAAATAGGCAGAGATCCAAATATTTTTCTCTGCTAAAAGAGTCAAAAATATATTTCCAGGGGTGACTTGGCTGGAGAGGCTACCACTTGGGATTGGTGAGCTGAGAAGCTTGATTTGGGGACAATCTATACTTCTGAGAAAGAACCACAAGGGCTTCTAGGGTTGGCTGAGATCCAAAAGGAAGACAGGCTCTACCCTTTGAACTTTCCAGCTTGTAGCCAAGTGTGTACATCTGTGGTGGGGAATGGGGACAGGAAAACACATCTTATTTTTAAAGCTTTAAATCTAGTTTATGGAATCAAGTTATAGGGTGCAAGACTCACCCAAGCTTAGCTAGTTGTACATTTGGACTCAAAATTTCTTGGAGGAGAGTTAATCTCCAGACTACTAGAGATGATACTATGCGCATTGGTTGAAAGCTAAATCTCCTTGATGGCTGGTCTGGTGATAGGGAGAAGGATGTAATTTTCCACTAGGAAAAGGGCATTCTCTGGATACCTGTGAGTCAGGCCAATCACATCTTAGTGGGCTCAAAAAACAAATCTCCCAACTTAACAGATGTTTTCTTTTTCTTTCTTTTTTTTTTTTTTTGAGACGGAGCCTCAAGCTATCCCCCTGGGTAGTGCCATGGCATCACAGCTCACAGCAACCTCCAACTCCTGGGCTCAAGCGAGTCTCCCGCCTCCGCCTCCCAACTCCCAAGTAGCTGGGACCACAGGCACCCGCCACAACGCCCGGCCATTTTTGGTTGCAGCCATCATTGTTGTTTGGCGGGCCTGGGCTGGGGATTTGAACCCACCATCTTAGGTGTATGTGGCTGGCACCTTAGCCGATTGAGCCACAGGTGCTGAGCCAGCAGATGTTTTCTTTAATCTCCAATGTCCTTTTCCTCTGTTCTCAACACACTGTAGTTGGTTTCATTTCCTGGCTCCAGATACCTGGCTTCCTGGTAGCTGTTCTGCCTTACTTGTTTCTCCTTCAGTGCCCCTCCTGGTGGAGTGGAGCTGAGAACTTTTCCCTAATTCTGAGATTTCCTGCTGTACATCCTGGCTTGAAAAACAACTACCCTTATCAAGGTTGCTCCCATCTCTCTCTCTAATGGATTTTGGACACCTCCTTGACAGAAATAAATGGATTTTCCTAAGCTTTATGTAGAAAGAGATAAAGATGAATAATACCTCGTCCCAACTTTCAAGAAATTTACAGTCAACTGTGTCAGATTAGACACCCACTAGAATATGGAGCCAAGATTATTCTGAGTCTTAGGCTGCAAATACCAAAGGAGTGGATAGCAGGTGCTCTTTGGTTGGGAGGAGGCAGGAACCCTTCTCTTTGGAAAGATAAGTTATGTAGTTGTTTTGAGAAGGATTTGGGGTGACCTACAAATGGACTAGTCATCTATTGCTGTTGTAACAAATTATTATAAACTTTGTTGTTTAACATAATAAGAAGTTTTATCTTTCAGTTGTATAGGTCAGAATCTTGACGAAGTCATACCAAACTAGAACCAAGGTGTCAGCAAGACTGTCCCTTCTGGAGGCTTTGGGGGAGAACCCACTTCCGAGCTCATTTTAGTTGTTATAGGACTGAGGTCCCACTTTCTTTCTGGGTGCCGGCTGGACCCACTTTTAGCTCCCAGAGGCCTCTGTCCATTCCTTGCACTTGGTCCTTAGAGGTCAACACCAGATGGTGCAGACTCTCTCATGCTGCACCTCTCTTCCAAGTCTTCTGCTATCTGTGTCTACCTTTTACCTCTGCTCTTAAGGACCCTGTGATAGCACCAGGTCTACCCCAATAACCCAGGATAATCTCCCTCTTTTACAGCCGGCTGATTGTCAAACTTAATTGTATAACAAGATCTCAGACATAATGCAAGGGAGTAAATTCATGGGGGTCGAAGTCCTGCCTCAAACCATGTTCCTCTGATGTCATGAGCTGGTGGAAGAATGGAACTCAGAGCAGCTCAGGGCAAAAATCCAAATCACATTTTTATTAAGCTCCCACCAGGTGCCAAGTATAATGCAAGTTTGTAAGTGCAATGTATATCAGAATCCATCTCTTCCTCAACATCTCAGCCTCGGCTTGTTACCCGCAGGTTAGTGGTTACAGCACCGGCCATGTGCCCCGAGGCTGGTGGGTTCAAACCTGGACCAGGCCAGCTAAAAAACAATGACAACTGCAACAAAAAATAGCCAGGCATTGTGGTGGGTGCCTGTAGTTCCAGCTACTTGGGAAGTTGAGGTAAGAGAATTGCTTAAGCCCCAGAGTTTGAGGTTGCTGTGAGCTGTGACATCACAGCACTCTACCTAGGGCAACATAATGAGACTCTGTCTCAAAGAAAAAACAAAAAAATAAAATCTCAGCCTACAGGAGAAGACAGGCTTCTTTTAAAACAACTGCAATACAAAGATCAATAACCAGTGCATAGATCAATAACCAATATGCATAATTTTGTGGTTTGACTTTTGTCTCTTGAATTTCATAAGTTGGCACATACTTATGACTGTAAAAAAAGTTCTAATGAAGGCATTGGCCACACACCACAAGAAATGGGATGGAATCTAAGGACCCCCATTCTCAGTTGCCCCCTTATTCACACCTGACTCTAACCTACCATCTTGTGCTACTTTCAATTTTTGCACCCAAGTTGGAATATTCTTTCCTTTCCATCAGAGCACTTTAAAGGTATTTAGGGGCAGAAAATATATTGCCATAGCTACTTTTCCATTGGCATCTTGAAGCTCATTAAATCTATTCTTAGCCCACACACAGCATTCCCTGCTTTCTGACACCACCCATCCTTTCTCCTCTGTTATTGCATTTACTCAGTTGAACACTTGACAAGGGAGTGAGGGGCAGAGAACATTTTATTTATTTTGGAATTTTCCATTCATCTGTCCATCCCAGTCCTAACACAGTCTTACAGACCATGACATCATCCAATAAAGGTTTAGTAAATTCCAAAGGAAAAAAAGCAAAGAAAAGAAACAAAACAATGTCCTTGGTTTTAGGGATTTCAGGTGCCTGTATGGGAAATTCCATTTGCTATCATTTGCTAAATCTTTTTGTCTTTTTCAGAAAAGGAGCTAAAGAGTGGCTGAGTGGGAAGGACAGCATGAGCCTCCAAAGGTTAGGGAAGAGAAGTACCATTAAAGAAACTTCCTATGTTTCAAGAGCAAAAATAACTGAATGTATATTATGTTGCAATGATATGACCTACAGAAATCATAAACAGTAAGTAAGACCATTGTTCACATTCTAGAAAACCAGACACTTGCTCCTAGGTTCATGCTTTGGTGGGCTCCCTGCCCCATTTGTAGCTGTTTGCACTCAGGTTTAAATGCTATCTGGCAGTCAGCAGTTTCCAAACTCAACAAGAGGAAAAATGGTAACAAGAAGCAAAGTCCCCTGTAGCCCTCACATTAGGTAAGCAACCAGGCTATAAATCTCCAGGAATTTTCTGTCATTAATTGGGGGAAGGTGCAGTTCCCAAAGAGTCAATGGAAAATATATTCCTTTAGGTTAAAAGCAGGGCCTTCCTAGCTTTAACCTCAGCTTCTCCCATCCACACTCAATGGACCTTCCTTGGTGTGGTAGGCAGAATCACAGCCTCACCCAGTTGTCCACATCCTGATTTCTGGAATCTGTGACATAGTAAAAGGACATGAAGGTTGTGAATCAGCATACCTTGAAGTAGGGAGATGGTCCAGGTGGGCCCAATGTAATCGGAAGCAGCCTTTAAAGTACAAAGAGGGGAGGCAGAAAGACCAGAGTCAGAGGAGATGTGATGATGAGGCAAAGTCAGATTAATGCCCCTGGGCATCCAAGAACTCCCTCCTTTATTGCTGGCCTTGGAAGTGAAGGAAGGGGCCAGGAGCTGGAAAAGGTGAGGAGATGGGTCATCCCCTAGAACACTGGTTCTCAAGCTATGGGTCGTGACCCACAGGAACTGTATTAAAGGGTCGTGGCATTAGGAAGGTTGAGAACCACTGCCCTAGAGTCTCCTGAAAGGAACATAGCTCTGCTCACTCATTAATGTTAGCCCAGTGAGAACTGTGTCACAATTTCAACCTATGAAACCGTTGAGTAACAAATTTGTGTTACTTTAAGCCACTAAGTTTGTCATAATTTATCATAGCAGCCATACAAGACAAAGACCTGTGTCACCAAATCAATCCCAGTGCATGTTGACAGTGACAAAGGACCTTAGGATGCACATGGGTAAGTGAGCAGTTTGTGACTTCTAGAAGGACTGGGTGACACACTCTTAGCTGCCATGGGGGAAAGGCCACCATAAGTCCTGATTCACAGAGCCCCACATTGGGTGGCAGAGACAAGTTCCCAAGTTCTAGTATGTTACAAAGATTAAAAACTAATATATGGGCCTAATTCAGCAGTGGGACTCTGACACTTGCACATAAGATCTAAAAAAATGGAATTAGTGACCAACAATTAAATATTTCTCCTAAATAGCAGGGTTTCTGAATTTTCTTGAAAAATAAAATCAGAAAACCTTGCAATACTTGCATTTCTGGGGGAGCAACAGTGCTGAGTGTCCCTTGCCACTGGACTGTCTCACGTCTTCTCTATACTGTTCTGTGACCCTACTAGCATTTGAATTTGAACTTGAACTCCCTGGTATGCTGCTGCCAGTGTACAATATAAATTCCAGAACTGGCTTAATTAGCTAGGGTAAGGCAGCAGTCCCCAACACTTTTTGGCACCAGGAACAGGTTTCCTGGAACATAATTTTTCCATGGATAAGTTGGGGGGGTATATTTGGGGATGATTCAAGCTCATCATATTTCCACCTTTGATCCCCCAGCATTAGATTCTCCTGAGGAGCACACAGCCTAGAGCCCTTGCATGTTCCGTTTACAGTAGGGTTCTCACTCCTATGGGAATCTAATGCTGCTGCTTTTCTGACAGGAGGTGGAGGCTAGGCAGTGATGGGAGTGATAGGCAGCGCTGTAAATGCAGACAAAGCTTCCTTCACTTGCCCACTGCTCACCTCCTGCTGTGCAGCCTGGTTCCTAACAGGCCACAGACCAGTCCCTGTCTGTGGTCTAGGGGTTGGGGACTACAGAGGTAAGGTGCAAAAGGCAATCTACTTACTCTCAATATGTATGACAACAAAGAATGCCTTCATTAATTTCAGGGGACAAATAAAATCTCAGAGGTGAAATAGTGTGGTTCATTTCTCCATTCCTTCCAAATGTTTAACCTAAACAGCACCAAGAAATTCTGGCCTTGGCGCCTGATGGGGAACTCCTGGGGCTGCTTAATAACTCTAATTCTAATCAGCTAAACCTCTACTCCCTTGTGGATATATCTAAATCCACCTGCAATAGATGAGAGGATTCTTCAAGAGGACATAAATCAATCTGGAACACTTTCAAGATGGTCGACAATGACCTTAAACAAAAAGTCAAATGAACTTGTGGCATTTTCATACGTGCAGGGCCCAGGTTTGAAGCCATGACTGTGCTCTTATGTTAGATTAACAACATGCGTGCTCTGACATCAGCTGCAACGCGAGCAGGCATCGCAAACTGCACTTTGGAATCCTGACGCATTAATTGTTATGTTTGGCTTCATTACCACATATCCCTTTACTCATATCTGAATGCCCATGGTTATGAGCCAAAATTTTCAGAAAAGTGATACCTTGCAAGCTCTCACTTGAAAAGGCTCTGAACGGTGATGGGAGGTCATAGATACTGGAACAAGAGAGGAAAGTCAGCTCACAAAAGGGTCAGTGTCCTGAGCTGCTGGGCAGGAATGCACCTTTTCCATCACAGCCTGTGTGCCTTCAGAACACAATGCGATGAATAATCAGCCAGAGATGGGCAAGGGAGGCCCAGCCGGGCTCTTGACACGGCCCTCTGTAGGCGTGATGGATGTGAGGAGAGAAACCCAATCCTTCCCAGGGGGGTCAGGTGGCACCATCAAGACAAAGAGTGCAAACAATTTGGTCTTGGAAAAGAACTCCCTTCTCCCCCACTTTTTTCCTCTTTGCTATTTGTGCCAAAAACTTACAGTATCCAGTCATTCCCTATTAAGTTAGAAATCTATGCAAAGAAGAAAAAAACAAAGCCAAAGCAAAACCCTGAATAGAAATATTCACCGTGTAGAGCCACCTCTTCAAATTGTGCAACAATGTCTACAGGAATATGGGAAGGAATAAATAATGGAACGGCCTTCATTTCCAGGGCTGAGTTAAAAACATCTGCTTTCTGGATTAGAGAATGAGACACCATCCAAGTGGGTGAAAATACAAAGGCTCCCAGATCTCTCCTGTTGAGACTATGGGCAAAAACAAGCAATAGGAGGAAGATTCTTCCTCTGACCCTGGAGATAGCCCCAGAAGATGGAGAAAGGAAGCAGAGGGCCTGCTGCCCCAGCTGGAAAAAAATAAAACAACCTTGAAAAATATTTTGTTCCATCTTTTCATTGTTTCCTGTCTCTTTATACCTCTGAGCAGGGATTCTAATTGGTTTTGGATTTATTTGAGCTTTTGATAAAATACACATCCTTACCTCTACAGCCTCCTCCCCCCGATTCAACCCCCAAGCAGTTTTAGAAATATCTATAAATTTGCTTAATTGCCAGACAGTTTTTCCACTTGTAGGCAACTGGCTTCCCTTTGCTGTAATGGCAGAGTCTGACCTATGACATCCACGGCTCAAACCTGATGACTACCAAATGTTAAAGGCGCCTTCGGTTTTCCTGGCTTTGCTTCCCTCTGAGGCTGGGCATCAGAGGCCTGGCCTTGCAGCAGGCAGCCTGTCAGTCCTAATCCAAGTGAGTGGACAAGGAGCATAGGGTAAGAAGAGAAATAAGTAGATAGGCTAAATAGGTTAAATAGGTTGAGAGTTTTAAGCCACTGCTCATCAAAGCGAGCATCAAACCAAGGCTACCTGCTGCTGACGCTTTACTTATCCACAAAACTTCATGTGTATTCCCAATAGAAATTTCTAGAGAGAAACTTTGATGTTCACTCTTTTATACTTCTTATAACATAGTATCCCTCCTCACAGAGAATTCCTACACAGAAAATTAGATCTGGCAGAGGTAATATTAACATGCCTCAACTCAAAATTAATTTCCACCCTTGAATCTGGATTCCATCTCAGAGGCAGACTGTCAGGATAGAAGATGAGGGTGGCTTTGGTGATTTAGAACACTGTCCTGGGCCCCAAACAGCCACAGCTTCCATGGTGTTCATGTGGCTGTAAACGTATGGCTCTTTTTAAATAAGTAAGAATTTGGATTGTGACAGGTTTGTGGGAAACTGTCAGAGGCAGAGTCATTTCTGAGGGTCCAGTTCAATGGGCTGCAGGACATTCCATCTAATCTGAAGACATAAGATCAGGCATCTAGAGAAACGATGGGATTCTTGAGCAGTCTCATCGACTCTACTTCCTTTCTCTCAGCAATCCTATGGCCCGATATTGGACTTACCAGCTCATGGCATAAGTTTTGATTCCAGACACTCCATTTTGTCTTCTTACATGGCTATGGAGGTGAAATGACAGGGTCTGGATGATGGAATGACAATGCCTGGTCTCCAGTCACTACTCTACACTAGCAAACTGTGCGATCTTGGGCTAGTCACTCACCTTTCTGTGCCCTTGCTCTAAATCTTACTGAGAAAATGTAAATAACACACTGCCTGGTTTACAGCAGGCATCTAAAAATACTTTTCCCTTTTCTCTTCACCCTTTTTAATCTGCTTCCTCATGGAGGTGCTGACCCCGAGGCAAGCTTTAGGGGTTTCCCTCTTTTTTTTAAGCTTCAGATATTTTAAGAACTGCTTAATTTGGTAGTGGCATCAAAGACTGAAATCCTGCATTCCACTTATAAGCTGTGCTGAAGATATTATCTAACTTCTCTGAGTCTCTATTTTCTTATCTATAAATTGGTGATAATAATGATGATATAGTTTATCTCTAACCAAACAGCCACTTAGTACCTTCTTTGCAAATAGGACCTAGATTTTGCATCCAGGTAGGTAGCAGAGATCTTATGACTTGAGAGAAAGTTCAGACCCAGTGGGCAAATCCTGGCTGATATAATAACCAGATGTAACAATATTTAACAATGAGTGCTCTGCAATAAACACAAAAAAACAACCACTTTGGGCAAAGAAATGGAAATGAAAGTGTAAAGACCCACCCCCAAGAAAAGAAAGGGTTTTGATTTCTGCTTCCTGCTTGGGTTGTTGGTGGTAGTAGATGTGATGCCTAGAGATGGGCAGCCATTTTGAACCCATGAGGTTATAAGCACAGGGATAGAAATGAATGTGCTAATGATGGTAAAAGGAATGGCTAGGGAGAGTCTGGATCATTGGTGATCTTGTGGAATTGCAGAAGTAATAAGCCCTTCACTTCCCATCTTCGTATTTCTTGTCTTACTAGATAATTAACATTTAAGCTATTTAAATAAAATATTTTCTTACCTGAAAGAAAAGCATTACTAACTGATTCTACTATCTGCTTCTCAGAACTGTTTGAAGAATTATAAATAGCATCAGTAAAGCACTTAGCAAATGCCTGCCATTTAGTAAACATTTGGCAATCATGTAGCTTACGTTTGTTAATATACTATGTTGGCTCTCTAGGGAAGCAGTGAGGTCCTTATAAAATAGGAGCCTCCTTTAAGCACTTGTTTAAGTTGTTACAGAGGAAATTCTAACATTGACTTATACCTGCTGAGGGCCTTTAAATGGCATCTCATTGGTATTTCATGAAATCTTATGAATCAATACAAGTAATATTACAAAATTAATTGATTTTCAAGATGTTACAACTCAGACAAAAAAGAAACAGTCTTAAACAGACAGTGCTCATTACTAAGGGTTAGATGACTTTACTTACGGCTTTTCAAATTGTTCCCTTCTGCTTCCTAGGCTGTGAGCCTGTTTTACTTACCTTTTTAGCCTGAGTTGAATTTTGAATTTTTAGTGTTGTTGATTGTTGGAACAACTTGCAGGGAAAGGAAATTGCAATTGGGTATAAACTGTCAATTTTTTGATTATTTGGGGATTGTAAGTTATCTAGAAAGTATAAAACTAAAGACTGAAAATACTAGCTGTGAGCAAAAAGTAGTTCATTCATAAATCCAAACCAACTTTTATTAAAGTCCTGTGGTATGTCCTGGGAAAACAAGGGAGGGGACTGGCATTACAGGGCTTAGAGACAACCCAGGAGACAAAGACAGGTGAACCAGTACAGTTGTCTCTTAGTGTCATGGGGGATAGGGTTCAGGACTTCTTGTAGATACTAAAATCTGTTGATGCTTAAGTCCCTACTATGAAACAGCATAGTAGTACTAAGTATTTGCATAGAGCCTGTGGACATCCTCCCATATACTTTAAATCATCTCTAGATTATTTATAATACCTAATACAACATTAATACTATGTAAATAGTTGTTATAGTGTGTTTATAGGGAATAAAGGAAAAAAGTCTGTACATGTTCAGTATAGGTGCCATTTTTTTTCCTCCAAATGTTTTCAACCCATAGCAGATTGGATCTGTGGGATATGAAACTCACAAATATGGAGAATCAACTCCATAATTTTTTCATTCCAATAACTATTGTAATTGCTATAATACTGGTGATATAGTAATGATGAAACCAGTATATTACTACTACTAATGGCTCCCATGCCCCAGGTACTATTCTAAGTACTTTGCATCCACTGCCTTTTATGATCTTTATGCCAACTCTTTGTGGTCAGTCCCACTGTTATGCCTGATTTAGAGAGGAGCATCTGAGACCCATGTGCCCACACCTACTTAGTAGAGGAAATAGAATTTACATCCAGATTTCTAATACAAAAGCTCATAATGCTAATAGAGATTTGAATATGGTAAAATGGAGGTTGAGAAGGAGGGTTTGGTAAGGGCAGGGGTTGGACATGATGTGGGGGAGGTGGGAGGAAGACTAACAAAGGGCTTCAAATGGGCGATAGCCTCCCTCATGAAAGCCCAAAGTTAAGGAAAAGACTTCTCAGAAGAAAGTGTGTAGTGAGCGCTTCTTTAGCATATTTCTATTATGAAGGAGGTATGGGGGGTGGGGGAGAAAAAATTAGAATGGCATCTGGATTGAGCCAGACCCCAAGGAAAACTGCAAGCTCCAATGCAATTGGGACGTCAGGGACCTGGGAAACTTATTAGAGCTGTTTATTCTACCAAAGTACATACTTGAAATCTCATGAATAAAAGGTTTTCTATGAATACAGAATATTGTGATTGTCTACATTGAACCAGGGAAACATTATATTCAAAGAGAAGGGGAGAAGTCTGGGCATATTTATTTAGCATGTGAAAGTGGGCATTCATGCCAAAAATAATTTAGTAGGCAGAAACCTACTTAGGCAGTATCTGCACTAACACAGTGAAACATGTGACACAAAGATTTGGTGGCTGTAATTCATGCCAATGAGATTCTCCCAAGACCAGATTTGATCTTAAGACCTTCTTTATCCAGCCCCTGCCTGGTTCTATACCTTTAGGCCCAGTAGTATGTAATTTTTAGCACTCCACTGGCTCTGCAAAGCTTTTTTCATCCCACAGTCCCAACAATTAAGTATTTTAACTCAGCTGAGGTCTGGCTAATACTGAAATATGAGAGGTAAAATGAGTTAAGACTTTGCTTACTTTTAGATTCAAATATTAAATTTTAATGTTATCAGTTGTTAATTACATGAAGACATTAATTACTTAATGAAGAATCTCTTTCTAGTAAATTTCTACTTTTGGGGTCTTTTTCAAAGCATATGCCTATCTTATTTGAGAATGTGAGAACTAACTGTACCCACAATAATTTAGAAAATAGGCCGAGTGTGGTGGCGCACGCCTGTTGTCCCAGCGCTGTGGGAGGCCGAGGCGGGCGGATCACCTGTGCTCAGAGGTTCGAGACCAGCTAAGACCCCCCTGAGCCAATTGAGCCAGTGTGAGACCCCGTCTCTACTACAACAACACCAGGACAA